>JAJOZX010001223.1:842500-970000 GCA_023014485.1 Bathynomus jamesi | reverse complement strand
AAAGAAATCAAGTTAAAACTCAACTAATTTCAATAGAGACATCTTCAAATACCTTAACAGTAAAAAGAAATTCAAATTCTAAATAAAATTTACAAAGTAATAATAATAATAATTAATAATTTAACAGTAAAATAAATTATGCAGACTTTAATTTTGCATTATTTTATTAATTTTAATATCAAAGTGTAAACCAAAGTCTGCCCCGAGCTCTGTGCCAGGTTTCTGGCACTCCTCACCTGTCATTATTACACCAACGTTAGTTTGTTCAACCAGTCATTCGCAGCGTCCGAATATATATATATATATATATACATTCAACTGCAAAGAACACGCAGTATAAATAACGTAAAGAACGACGCTTGTATAGGAGATATTCCGCGCAAGACGAGAAAGAGAAAACAACAAATGAAAAAATGAAGTACCACCTGGGAATCGAACCCGGGATCTTCCGATTGCCGGTCAGACGCGATAACCACTACACCATGGACTTCACTCTTCCAAATGCCGTAATTCCTCTACATACTTGCGCGGAATATCTCCTATACAAGCGTCGTTCTTTACGATATATATATATATATATATATATATATATATATAAACGCGTGAAATTTATTTTGAAAAAACCCGCATGAAAAAATCAATCATTTACTCCCAATACTTTCAAGTTTATTTCAACTCTTCTTGGCAACAGAAAATACAAAAGAATCAGCCCAGCTTATATACAGTACAGTACATACTTTACCAGGAACCTCTCAAGAACGATCTAATCCGTCGGATTATTGAAGGGTGGTCAAAACCCCTTTTTATAATGCTTTAAAGTAAGGTTGGAAATAGAGTCATGAAGTTTATACATACCTAAACTAACATTAACATCACTAATAAGCTTGATACACGCTCTGCTTCAATTATATTATTTCTTTGAACATTATTAATATTATTATTATTATTATTATTATTATTATTATTATTATTTCTGAACAAGACACGTGAATTATTCCAATTAATTGCATGATTATTATAGCGTACGTGAATAAATATGGCGCTTGATTCGTTCGATGTGCGAATACAGTATTAATTATATTTTAGGTTTTTAGTGGCCACAGGTTTGCCTGTTTAACCGATATATAATAAATTACAATAATTTTTTTCTGCGATTTACTAAGAAAAAAAGTGTATGTATGTATATATATAATTTAGGGTGACAATAAAAATCGAAAGTTGGAGTTTTTTATTGGCCATTTGTTCAATGCTGCTACTACATGAGAAAACAATGTACTGTAAATAATAGGTCATTCAGATAATATTTAAGGGTGTCTCAAGTGAGGTAAATAATTCTCCTTATTCATTAATATTTTTTTTAATTACTTATTACGATTGGAGTACGCCTGCACTTAAACTTTATGAACTAAAACTAACGTTTATTTACATTAATTAAAAAAAATATTAATTTATTTTTACTAGGTAATGAACAATTAATTTGAGTTATAAGGAGAATTATTTACCTCACTTGAGACACCCTTAAATATTATCTGAAGGACCTAATATTTACAGTACATTGTTTTCTCATGTAGTAGCAGCATTGAACAAATGGCCAATAAAAAACTCCAAATTTCGATTTTTATTGTCACCCTAATATATATATATATATAACCCTTGGTTAGCTTCCTCCCGAATTGTTCATTCTGACGAAGGTCAAGCTTTTCACTCTACCTTAGATTTACAGTTTAACGTGGAATCCGAACCACGCCCTACTAGCAGCCCAGCGTCTTAACCACTAGGCCACCCAGGGTACCCATTTATCTACCAACCACTTTTTTTTTTTATTGTGTGGAAGGATGAACAGCTGGGTTTTGCTGCGCGCCGGCTGCCGTCAACGGGTCTCGAACCCGGGGCTGATGGATTCGTAGTCAGCGACGCTAATCACTACACCACCGAGGCGCATTATATATATATATATATATATATATATATATATAATATATATAATTCTGGACAAGGGCTTGTTCCGAGGGAAGCGGTAGTTCAAGATAATAAAATGACAAACGCTTGAACTAATATTTTTTTAATTACCAGACGTTTTGGGAGACCAAATTCCCATCTTCACTGGTAGTCACAACTAAAAACAAGGTAATTACCTTACTTATATTGTAGTACTACAATATAAGTAACTTATGTATATATTTTAGGTTCTCTTTTAACTTTTGAATGTGATGTAATTACCTTGTTTTTAGTTGTGATTATCACTGAAAATGAGAATTGGGTCTCCCGAAACGTCTGGTAATTAAGGAATGTTAGTTCAAGCGTTTGTCATTTTATTCATCTCTCTCTCTCTCTCTCTCTCTCTCTCTCTCTCTCTCTCTCTATATATATATATATATATATATACTGTATATATATATAATTATATAATATATATATATATATATATATATATATATATATATATATATACTGTATATATATATATATATAATATTATATATATATATATATATATAATATATATATATATATATATATATCGGTAACGAAATTCCGCGATCAAACGTCAATCAAGAAATTATTGCATGATTAAAAAGAACAAAATGAACGATTGTTCTTTATAGTTCGTAAACATGTAAAACGTCTATTTATGACATGAGCACTGCGCGCGTACTTCTTCTATGCATTTATAGTATAATAAAGCCGTTTTCTATTCGGCATACGAAATTCTAAAGTTTAGCTAAATATACCTGAGCCTTGATGAAAAGAACGAGTTTGCTAAATTTCACCTAAGCTTTCGTCAGCTGATGTTAGTAAACAAACAGAATGGCGTATGGAAGCTCTGAACATTGGTGTGTGTATATTATTTATTTAAATATATGCATGATACTGCTGACGAGTATGCTAATGAGCGTGTTCGTCGTGAATTATTGGAGAACTCTCTGTACAAAACAAAATGAAGACATGTACAGTAACTCTGATTAGTTGTTTGTTTTTAAGGTTAAAACCTTTATAGATATATATCTCAGGGCTTATTGGTCATATAGCTTAACTAGGCCCGTATAACTGGGAGAGGCATACCTAAATTTTGCGTGAGATCTTTATTTATAATTTAGTTACGTTAATGCTATTTCAATTTAAAATTAAGAAATTATTAATTTATTTTTAGTTTATTTACAAAAAAAAATATGTATTTAAAAATATATAAATAACAAATTTAAAACCTAGGTCAAGGCCTATACTATAAAGAGAGTTTATAAACTGTGTAAATAGTGTGTATTTTTAGCTTAATTTATGTAGGCTACTTTGATACCTCTGTAAATAGGTTTATGTTAATTAGCTGACTTGAAATTGATGTTCTGTGAAATTTTATTATGAAATATAGCTTATGACTTGAGTAACCTTGATAGGCCCAAGTGGCTTCCTGTTTTCCAAATGAAATGTAATGTAATAATAATGCTGTAAGTATGCTGTGTGTGAGTCAGCACCCCCCACCCCTTCCTCTCTCTCTCTCTCTCTCTCTCTTTCTATTTAGACCCTGCTGCTCGAAGGCCATTGCTTATATATAATTTTTTAATGTTTCCAGTATGAGCATTGTAGCCTAGACAAACTTTATAATCTTGTGACTGTGATTCGTTCTGTACCACTCAGCATATTCTTTTTCAATATTTAAAATTATTGCTGTTAATTGTTTTCATTATTTGTGCAATTATATATATATAGTGGTTAGCGTCGCTGACTACGAATCCATCGGCCCGGGTTCGAGACCCGACGGCAGCCGGCGCGCAGCAAAACCCAGCTGTTCATCCTTCCACACAATAAAGAAAGTGGTTGGTAGATAAATGGGTACCCTAGGTGGCCTAGTGGTTAAGACGCTGGGCTGCTGATGGGCGTGGTTCGGATTCCACGTTAAAACTGTAGGTCTAAGTGAAGTGAAAAAGCTTGGCCTTCGTCAGAATGAACAATTCGAGCGGAAGCTAACCAAAGGTTATACCAAAGGTATATATATAATATATATATATATATATATCTTTAAACTATTCCCCCCCCCCCCCCAACATACTCTTTTCAACAATCACCACCTCAATGTTGATCTTTTCAGCTATATCCCCCCAAAGTTTAAACTCTGCAAATTAACCAAAATAAGATAAGAAAACAATAACAACAAATTTATTGGATCACTTTAACATATTGCTTCCCAGGAACCTCTCTTTAACATATTGCTTCCCAATGTATATCACTTTAGCATATTGTTTCCCAGTGTTAATCCAGATTTGATCTAGCAGAGTTGAATTTCTAATGTCATTTCTAATGTCATTTCTTATGTCATGTCGTAATGTCATTGTCATAATGCAGTCTAGTTGGCTTTGTAAGAGCTAATTTAAAACCACTCTTGCAGTCATGATGTTGCGAAGGAAGCTTGCGTTATTATTTGAATGTTTTTTGTGAGATCACTATTTAAATCTCCTGCAATAGCACAATTGTTACCAATGTAATTGGAGGTTGAAATTCTATCGACCCTTCTAATAAAAGTTGGTACGTTACCAACGAAAATATCCCGACTAAACCTAACCAATCATCAAGGGCGTACAGTTGACCTAACCGGGCATTCAAATTTTATCCTCTGTAAATAATGGTTCTCTATAAATCGGAAATATGATAGAATTTTCAAGATATGTATCTTATAGACATATCTTAAAAATTCTATTATGTAAATAAGATAAGTAAAACCTGTTAAATTATCTCCCTACTAATATTGACCTTTTAAACTATGTCCCCCTCTCTGAAGCTGGGGGGGGGGGGAGATAGTTTAAAAGATCCATATATATATATATATATATATATATATATATATTAATATATATATATATATACAGGGCGTCCCCAAAAATGTATACACACTTTAAATACTTATAAAGGCAGTGTTTATTAAAATACATTTCATTTTCAAAATGTAATAGAATCTACAGACATTATTTAATTGTTTTTGTCAACGCCTGTTTTCAAACTGACGTCCGTTCTGGTCCAGGCACTGCTGATAACGCGAAGCAATGGAATCGCAAACATCACGAAACATTTCGTTTGGTATTTGTGTGCATTCTCGTTCAATGGCTGCTCTCAATTCAGCGACTGTTGCAGGTTTTATAGCGTAGACTTTGTCTTTTAAGTATCCCCATAAAAAAAGTCTAGTGGTGTGAGGTCTGGTGAACGCGGAGGGTATTCTACGAAACCCCTTCGTCCAATCCACATCCACATCGTGCCAAGTACCACTCGCAATACTCCACTCTTCGGTCCGGATCATCTTCATTAATAGCATGGACTAATCTTGGAATGTAACTTTTCCATTGACAGCGCTTCAAAATGCGTTGGACAGACGATTCTGAAATTCCTACCTCACGACTCGCTTGCCGCACAGATTTTCTTGGACTTTGGTGATACGTTTCCAGTACTCTTTCTTGCTTTGTGGGGCTTGTCGATGTCCGGTCTTCCGGAACGCTTCTTGTGGACATTCTGAACAGTTCCATCGGCTTCAAACTTATCTCTAATTCGAGTGATGGTAAGTCGCGTTGGTGGATCTGTTTGAAACTCCCTCCTAAACTGTCTTTGCACGTCAACTGCGTTTTCACACTTCCAGTAGCATTTTAGAATGAATTTCCTTTGTTCAAAGCTTAGTCTGACTGCCATTATTAATTCTAATGGGTTTAACTTGGAAAGAAAGAAACATCAATTGAGCTATCAGCTGTTAAAGTGTGTATACATTTTTTTGGGACGCCTGTAATATTATATATTATATATTATATATATATATATATATATATATATATATATATATATATATATATATATATATATATATATATATATATATATAAACAGGGTGTCCCAGAAGTCGTACCCCGAAAGGCTACTATCATGTACAGAACTGTCCCATATTTAAAATTGAAAATTTAACAAAGTCCTGCCCCATAATAACGGGGGTTCTGGTTAGGTGGCGGCAACGGATTTGTTACTCTGGAGAGTCTGGTACCGTATAGGGAATCGCAGAAGTCTCTTATACTACTCTCCAATTTTATTTTGTACTGGATCGGAGGATTCTGTGGAGCTTAGTAAATTCCCTGAAGGTTCCCCGATTCTTCTTGTACCGTATCGGGAAATTATTTTCCTCTA
Source organism: Bathynomus jamesi (assembly GCA_023014485.1). Classification (NCBI taxonomy): domain Eukaryota; kingdom Metazoa; phylum Arthropoda; class Malacostraca; order Isopoda; family Cirolanidae; genus Bathynomus; species Bathynomus jamesi. Next base: position 963,850 of record JAJOZX010001223.1, on the reverse strand, counting down.
TTTAAGACTAAGTTCTCTGAAGAGAGCAAGGCTCGAAGGAGGAGACAAAGATATTCTCTTACTGTAGTTTACTGCTAAAATGTTACAGGTAATGCTCAGCCTCTAAGTTAGATCAGACTAATCAGAATAATAATTTGAAAAATTGTTTGACTATTTATACTGAATTTTTGGTGACATCATCATTATTATTTAATGTTGACCTGTTTTGTTTTTTATTACAATAGGCTGAATTATTTTGCAAAATATTTGAAGATAAGGTAAATATTTTAGCTGTAGCAATGTCTAAAGAGATAAGCAAGATATTTGAAGATGAAACCATATTTTTATTTTAAACCGCATATTGACAGATCTGATGTTATCATGATCTGCCGATTAACTAAAAGTGGAAATCGAAATATGCATTTTATTATGAATTACAATTAAACATGCATACGAGCAAAAATTAAATGCCTAAAATTTAAAATTAAGTGTTAAACAAGACATGACTTCATCTTTTACAACGATGAGAGAATGTATACAGAAAATGAACATTGCAGAATTTAACAAGATTACATTATGAAGCTAAATCTAAAAAAATGATTAGGTAAATTAAAAAGAAATAATTCATCAATTATTCAGCAGAAATAAAATAGGAAGAAAATAAAAAATTTTATCCAAATCGTGTCAGCGTTATGCGAATTTGGACTCTATACGTAAAAATGAATATAAGAATATAAATATGTACAAATATAAGTATTATATGAATATAAAGATTGGACTATATGAATATGAGGATTATATGAATATAATGAATATAAGAATATATGAGTATAGGAATTATTCATTGTGCATTTTTACACACACACACACCACATATATATATATATATATATATATATATGATCTTTTTTAACATTCCAATGTAAACAAGCCACCATGTATATAGGGCTAGCAATAGGGGAGGAGGTGTTAGTATGTTTGTAGACTCAAACCACAAGAGTATTGACGAACTGACAAGCAGAAACAACACCTCAGAAACCCTCGCAATTGAAATGTTTATTCATAATACCCAGTATTCAATTTTAGGCATTTACTGACCACCAACTGGTACCGTACCAACTTTTATTAGAAGGGTCGATAGAATTTTAACCTCCAATTACATTGGTAACAATTGTGCTATTGCAGGAGATTTAAATAGTGATCTCACAAAAGAACATTCAAATAATAACGCAAGCTTCCTTCGCAACATCATGACTGCAAGAGTGGTTTTAAATTAGCTCTTACAAAGCCAACTAGACTGCATTATAACAAAGACATTATGACATGACATAAGAAATGACATTAGAAATTCAACTCTGCTAGATCAAATCTGGGTGCGGTCCCCGTTTGACTGCATCTCGGGTATAATTATATTAAATATCACAGATCACTTGCCTACGTACACCATGCTGATCACTCACTCCTCAGTAAACTATAAAAGTTGACTATAGATCTTAGAGCTGTAATAACAAATTAAAGTTCTTGAGAGAAATAACAGCTTTTGACTGTACTAGAATAACTGAAAGTAACCATGACATTGGAACAAAATTTCAAGCATTCTCAGACACAGTAATGGATATATTGAACATAAGCTTTCCTCTTAAGTCAAAAGTAATATCTAAAACTAAATACAACAACCAATGGATCACACCAGCACTCATTGTGAGCATTAAATGCAATCATACACTCTAAACTATGGAAAACCGATATTATTATCAAACAGACATACCAAAATTATTGTAATAGACTTAAGCAATTATTAAAAAAGCAAAACCAGATGGACATTGATGGACAAAAATTCAACCCAAAAAGGCTATGGAACACTCTGAAAGAGTTAACTAACACAAAGAACGTTAAAACAAATCCCTTGTCCTCTTTCACACAAGGCGGAAATTCTTACAGTGACCCCAAAGACATAACCAATTTATTAAACAACTTCTTTGTGAAAAATGGCTCCAATACTACAGTCTCGATCCCAATTACAGACACTCACTACCGACAATACATACCACAAACAAATCCAAACTCATTTTTCTTTGGTCCAATCCTATCATACGATATCTCTCTCTAGCAATAAAAAATGTAAAAAAAAAATAATCTGACATCAATACGATCCCAGTAAAAATACAATACGATCCCAGTAAAAATATACAAATTATTATCCGATGAAATTGCAATACCACTCAGTAAGCTAATGAATGAATCAGTAATACTAGGTATATTCTCCGACAGTCTAAAGGAAGCCAGAGTATGCCCTGTATTTAAGTCGGGAAATCCAAACGCTCCATCCAATTATCGTTCCATTTCCATAGTGCCATCTTTTAGTAAAATATGTGAAAAAAATTATGTACAATAAGCTTACTAAATTCTTAATCAAATAAGATATTTTAACTAAAACACGGTTTGGGTTTAGAGGCCAAACATGCTTTTAGAAAATGTGCATCAGAATATAAACAGCAAAAAAACACTGCCTTTATCTTCTTCGACTTATCAAAAACATTTGATACAGTTTCGCATGAAATATTTTTGAACAAAGAATAAGAAGAAATATCCTCGTTTGGTTTAAATCGTATCTGTCAAATCGTCATCAATACATCAGATTAAAAGACAATTTATCCGACAAGGCGATGCTAACTAGTGGAGTCACACAAGGAGTTATTCTTGGCTCATTACTATTTCTAATTCACGTCAACGATTTTCATCTCTCAACCACATTAAACTCCCTACAATATGCAAATGATATCACATTTACTTCTTCCCATCTCACAACGCAGACTTTGATAATCAAACAAACAGGCAATTAGGAAATGTGTATAAATGGATGTGTGCTATTAAACTTTTACTGAACCTGACAAAGTCATCTTCTATGATTATTACCACAAAATATATTAATACAAACTATGAAATAAAAATTGAGAATACTATTCTTGCAAGGGTGAATGAGGTTAAATAAAGTACTTGGCATTAATTCAGACAAAAAACAATTTCAAAAGTCATGTACGAGATATCAAATTCAAAGTATCAATATTTCTCTTCATATTATTTAAACTAAAAAAAGACCCTTCTTCAAAACACACTCCTTACCCTATATTATTCCTTCATCCATCCACATTTATTATATTGCATTACAGCATTGGGTAGCTCAAAGAAATATATAGAACATCCTTTGGAAGTCATTCATAAATAATGTCTGCGAATTCTCTAGAATAATGACAGCAGACAAAGTCACATTTCCTCAATGTTTAAAGAGCTAAATATTTTTATACAAATTCAACGTTGCTGTCAGTATATTCAAAGTTATCAATAAAAATCAATATATATGCGTCACCCATTCAAAGAGCAATAACACCCATCAAATACACCATCGTTATAACGCCAGACTGTCCAGGGATTTTATACACAAACATAACTATACAGTAGAAACTGCAGGAAATGCAATTTCTTTTAAAGGGGCAGATGTATGGAATGTAATTCCCATAAATATCAAGCATGCCTCACCACCACTAACTGTATTTCGCAAATCACTAAAAAGGCACTTCATTAGCTCCTACTGATATGATGTATAAGTTCACTATCGCCATTTTTACCATAGTAATGAAGTTCCCATTTTGTAATCAACTACTTAAAATATGTTAATTTCATTAAGCACATTTAATTTCATGTTTTATTTTTTTTATAATTTTTATTAAGAATCTTTATTTTCTATTAAATATACACTAAGTCATTTAATTTAAAATTATGTAACATTTAGTAAATTTAAATTTGATATTATACTTATTATTATTATTATTGATATTACTATTATTGATATTACTGTTTTTTTTGTCGCTTTTACTATTACTTGCCACTTTCGCTTCTTTTATGAAATAAACAAATAAAATGCCATTAATTTTGCCTAAAAAGGCTCCAATGCTTTCAACGGCATATTCAGTGAATACACTGTATTACTGATTTACTGTCATATCAAATATCTAAAAATTTTAAAACTCTGTCACTTGTAGTCATTTCTGAATAACATTTTTAATTTTTTAATTTGAACTTATATATATATATATATATATATATATATATATATATATACACAAGGTGGCGCAAAAGACAGGAGTCAAAGGAGCCAGAAAGAATGGATCTTTTCCGTTCTATGCCCGCCACTATTTTAATATAAAAATTACCTTTCTAGTAAAAAATTTATAATTTACACGATGATGATCCTTTGACTCTTGACTTTTGCACCAGCCTATATATATATATAAAGGGTGATCCAGAGAAATGGGACCCAAAAGAAACCCCTGTAACTCTTAAAGTATAAGTCCTTTTATAAAATCATACGCATCATTCGAAAGAGGATAGTTACAAGTTTGTACAGGATTGTATAGGTTTTGACAATACAAGACAAGATAAGATACAAAACAAAATAAAAGTGATAGTTAAAACTAACCCTTCAAGATGACTGCATGGACTGTGGAACAGCTGCGTTTCATAACTGAGCAATATTATGAGCATGGAAGAAGTGTAGTTTCAGCTCAAAGATCTTTCAAGACAAATTTTCAGATGTCAAAATCACCTACTAAGAGCTGAAACTACACTTCTTCCATGCTCATAATATTGCTCAGTTATGAAACGCAGCTGTTCCACAGTCCATGCAGTCATCTTGAAGGGTTAGTTTTAACTAACACTTTTATTTTGTTTTGTATCTTATCTTGTCTTGTATTGTCAAAACCTATACAATCCTGTACAAACTTGTAACTATCCTCTTTCGAATGATGCGTATGATTTTATAAAAGGACTTATACTTTAAGAGTTACAGGGGTTTCTTTTGGGTCCCATTTCTCTGGATCACCCTTTATATATATATATATACATTTTAACTGCAGACAACACAGTATAATTAATGTAAAGAACGACGCTTGTATAGAAGAACGTTCCGCACAAGATGAGGAGGGAGAACGTCCCATCTTACCAAGGTATTTGAAAGAATAGTTAGAAAGAAAATCTGTGACTTCTTGGAGACACTGGAAAAACTCAACGAAAATCAGCACGGATTCCGTTCAGGAAGATCATGCCTATCACAACTTATAGAGCACTGTAACAATATCCTAGACGCACTTGAAGGCAATGGAAACTATGATGTCATACACGGATTTTGCTAAAGCTTTCGACAAATGTGATCATGGTATAACAGCGCATAAAATGAAACATACGGGAATAACAGGCAAAGTTGGAAAATGGATCTACAACTTCCTCAGAGAACGTCTACAGGTTGTTAAAATTCAAGGTATAACATCATCAGAATCGGAAGTACGCAGCTCAGTACCACAAGGAACAGTATTGGCCCGCTCCTTTTCATTATCATGCTAACAGACATAGACAATGAAGTAAACAGCAATAGTATAGTAAAATCCTGTGCAGACGATACAAGGATCAGCAGAAAAATCAGCGATACAAAAGAGGTAGAGCCTTGCAGAGGGACGCAAACAGAATATACAAATGGTCAGAAGAGAATAACATGACATTCAACATCGAGAAATTCCAGCTCTTAAGATATGGTAGAAATGAGGAACTTAAACAGACAGCATACTATGTCCCGGACAGACAGGAAATTCAGAGAAACACGAAAGCGATAGATTTGGGGGTTATAATGACCGATGATGATGCGAAATTCGAGACACAAAATCAGATAGCGATAAACAAAGTAAAAAGAGTCGCGGGACAGATATTAAGTACCTTTAAAAGAAGGGACAAGACAATAATGATTCCCCTGTTGAAAACACTGATCATACCAAAACTTGAATACTGCTTAGTCTTGACGTCCCCATACAAGAAGGAAGACATTAATAAACTAGAAATTAATAAACTAGAAGATATTCAAAGACATTTCACAGCCAAGATCGATGGCTGCGAAGAACTCAACTACTGGGAAAGACTACATAAACTAAATCTGTACTCCCTGGAAAGAAGAAGAGAGAGGTACACAATAATATATATATAGGAAAATGATCGAAAAATTGGTACCAAACCTCATACTAAACCCAATTACCATCCAAACAACGCTAGAAAATAGGAAAGGCAGAATGTGTAGTGCTGTAGTGTTCCCAAATTAAAGGCCCGACAAGGGACCTTCTCAACACTGAAGGAAAACAGCTTGGTTGTCAGGGGTCAAGACTTTTTAACCAGCTTCCAAAGGACTTCAAAAACGTGACAGGGGTTATTAAAGTTGAAGTCTTCAAAAAAAGACTAAATGCCTGGCTCAGGATGGTACCAGATGAGCCAGGTGTACCTGGCTATGTGCGGTGGAGAGCGCAATAGAGCAACTCGCTCCTCCACCAAGCCAGGCCTCTAGTGGCGGGACCACCAACTTAACCTTCGTGTGAAGAGACCAACGCACGGAACTGCTACGAGGTTGCGAGGTGATATATATATATATATATATATATATATATATATATATTATATATATATATATCGGGTGTCTCAAAAATCCTGCTCCATAATGTACATGTTATTAGCCTTTAGGGGCAGGCAAGACTTCTGGGACACCCCCTCTTATATATATATGAGCCTGTTGACAGTGATCCCCCTATAATAAATAATAATGTAAAGAAGTTAATTAAGGAGTTTTAATGTGTTATTGGACCACCAATTCGATCTTTTGTTCAAATAAATAATGTATTTAATAAAGGAGATAAAAACATTGTAGTTTTTGTTTAATAAGCAAAAATAAAGGAATAATTTGAATAACAGTTTGTTTATATTGAATTGTGCAATATTACGATTAATGATTGTTGACAGTAAAGGAGTGATTTTATATAGGACAAGAGTTCAATAATGCAAGGTGTTAAGACCAATAATTAGGATGACAAAATGCAGTACTTAATAAACAACAATAAGCCTACATGCGGTATTACATTAACATAAAATATGAGAGTCTGATTTGGTGGTATTGGAAAAACACCAGATAGCCAATGCGATTAGGCTGAGAGTTTGTCTGAATTTATAGGCTATATAACGAGTAGCCTAGTACGACGCTGTAAACAAAGTAGGCTAAGTGTTTTGGGCCTATGCAAAAAGGGGTTTAGGGAAAAGGTATAGGCTGTGAGACACTGATGGTGCTCGTTAATAATATAATCAAAGAGTTAGCGCAATAGCCCACATGAATTGGCCTGAGTGCTGTGCCAATTTTTGGCCCTCCCACTGATTATTATGACTGTCATTATATAGTGGAAGATCAACTGCTTTTTTTTATATCGGCTTTCCATTTACTTATATAAGAAATAATTTACTACTAAATGTTTCTGTTTTCCCCCCAAAAATAGCGTTCGACCATCATAATAATATACATTAAGTCTCTTCGTGCACAGATGTTACGTATGAACGCAGGGTATAGGTAAATATAATAAGCAAACGCACGCCTATAATTACAAGTAAAACTTCTATGTACACGCACACGCGCGTACACACACACACACACACACTCGCGTGGGGGGGGGGGGGGGAGGCGAAGGCGCATGCGCATTATAGTCTGTTATAAACGATTCTCTACGTAATCTGTTTCGTTAACTTATTTCGTACGAGTATGAGTTAAGTATCGTTGACATGCATACACAGAGTTCACTCCTCACTCGTTACTCTTATATGGAACTCTATAGAGTAATCACGCTCTCTCCAATTATGATAAGGAGGACGGATGTATGTATATAGAAGCCAAATTAGTGGTGTCTTTAAGTAGGTACGTGTAGCGGACTAATTATTACAACTATATGAAAATAAATAGATAAGCAGGAGAGAGAGAGAGAGAGAGAGAGAGAGAGTAACAAGGCGTTACAAGGCCAAGAGGAAGCCTCAAAGATCTTTCGGTCCACTCGGGGAGGTTCTTTTCATTAAACTGGTTCATTTATTAACTATTCTAGCAGTAGTAGAAAACTGGATAGAAAAGCATAAAGTTCTCGCCCCACCCTCTGCTCCCTCGCCGTCAGAGGCGGGTACGGAAAAAGGTTGTAAAAATGCTTTGACCCCAGAAAAGTAACCAAAGAAATTTTACAGGAAAGTGGAGAATATATAAACTAGCTCTACAATTACGCTATGCACACTAGGGTGGCCCTTATTTTTCAACTTTTGAAATTACTTGCTCCCAACCCCTAATCTTCTTCCCATATATAAAAAGGTGCTCTGTGCAAACGTTCAGCTCAATTGGGCTATATTAAGGTGGCCCCCAAAGGCCCTAAAGTTTCAAAATTCACCGATAATTGGTATTTCTAATATAAAACCTTTATAATTCATTTGCAAACTTTGTTTGGGAAAATAATCACAAAGCATAATCGAAAGTGAATTTTATTTACAACAAATAATTACGCCGCTTATATAGGCCGCAGGCGCAGAACTTTCTAGAACCTTCCAGAAGCGGTTTTTTTACGCACTTATGATACTTTTCAATTTCCGTGAATATCTCGTCCAATTTTGGTTTTAAGTAAATAATGGTTATAACTAAATTTATTGTAAATTGAATTCTCTTTCGATCATATTTTATATTTCTTTCGAATAAAACACTGTAAAGAAGATAAAAACGGTTTTATATGAAAAAATATCAATATTGTTAAAATCTGAAACTTTAGGGCCTTTGGGGGCTATCTTAATATTGTCTGATTGAGCTGAAATTTTACACAGAGCATTTTTACATGGACTAGAACAACTTTGGAGGTTGGGAGATGAAAAATATTTCATTTCAGAAAATCACATACAACTAAGGGCCACCCTAATGCACACATAGAGATCGTACATTAGATAGCATCGCTGTATAAACTAACCAATAATATACGAGGGCCACTGGATATATTTTGCCCCCACCATTTTTTTCCTTCCCAAAATTCCTTGTAAGTTCTAGAAATTTTGTACACAAGTAGTTACATATCTTTTTTACAAGTTTTTATTTTTCCACATAGTCTCCAGCCTTTTCTACGGCTTTCCTCCACCTCGAAACAAGGGCCTTTATTCCTTGCTGGTAAAAGTCCGCTGGGTTCCGCTCGAGCCACCTTTTAACTTTCTCAACAACCTCATCGTCACTCTGAAACTTTCTTCCACGAATACCATCCTTCATTGGCCCAAACAAATGGAAGTCTGAAGGTGCCAGATCCGGGCTGTATGGAGTGTGGGGTAACACAGTGAAGCGCATTTTTGTGATGGCCTCTCTTGTTTGCAAACTGTTGTGTGGTCTTGCGCTATCGTGCAAAAAGAAGGACGTCTTCCAGTTTTCTCTCCGGTCGAACACGCTTTATACGTCTCTAGAGTCTCTGTAGGGTAGCAATATATGCCTCCGAGTTGATTGTTTGTCCTTTCTTCATAATGTCCACCAGAATCACCCCTTTCATGTCCCAGAAGATGGTGGTCATAACCTTCCCTGCAGAGGGAGCCATTTTGAACTTTTTCTCGCGTGTGCAGTCTGCGTGATGCCACTCCATGGATTCTCGTTTTGTTTCAGGTTCAAAGTGGTGTACCCAAGTCTCATCCACAGTCACAATTCGTGAAAGGAAGTCATCCCCTTCTGTCTCGTATCGAACCAACGACTTGGAAGCAATTTCTTTTCTTTGGGCTTTGTGATCTTCAGTCAGTTCGCGAGGAACAAACCGTGAACACACTTTTGAGTATCCCAGTTGCTGAATTATCGTATTCACACTTCCTTCACTAATTCCTAGCTCAGTTATAGCTCCTTGTATGTGACGCGCCGATTTGATTGAATGATGCTGTTAGCACGTTGCACAGTGTGAGATGTGAGAGCCGATGCCGGGCGACCGCTGCGTGGCTCATCATCGAGGCTGGCTCTCTCTCTCCAATGCTCTCACACGTTTAGACCAGCTTCCAACTGTGCTTCGATCAACAACATCATCTCCGTAAACGTTTTGTAGACGTTTGTGAATATTTCCAACTGGTTCCTTCTCTGCAGTTAAGAAAGGCATCACTGTCAGACGCCATTCTCGAAACTACGCTAACCACCGGTTTTATACAAGGGCGTTTAAAAGCGGTTTTATACAGGGAGGGGAGGTTCAAATTGGAAAAATCCGATTATGTGAAGCGCAGAAAGTTCAAACTTACGGCCCAAAAGACATTTCAGTCCCATGGCCTATTATTTAACTAAGAAAAAAGGGTGGGGCAAAATGTACTGAGTGCCCCTAGTACTTGTGCCGATCGCACATCAACCACTTGGTATCGTCACAAAAATCCCGAACATATGTTTTTGATTTTATAAAAAATATTTATAACTCTATTTACCGAGGTATCGGTCCGACAAAGACCTCATGACCCACTTCAGGCTAACCCCAAAAGGATTAAGAGAGAGGTAAAGGTTAAACTCGCCATGTCTACACCCATGTATGCAAAGCCATCACGTCAGCAAAGTGATGAAATTCCTCTACAGAAAGGGGTGTCAACAGGAATTAAGAACAGAAATCAGATTTTCCACACCATGCCCTCACCCGTCACATGCATTCAGCCACCCAAGAGAAAGAAGAGAAAAAAAGAAATCGTGACGGCAAAAACGTAACTCTACCTCACTTAGAGTGAGGTACCTACCTTATGCTATTTTTTGAAGTTTTTTTGTTTGTTATGAAATTATGTAGCTCTCCAAAATATTTTTATACTCTATTCTTAGACATATTAACAATGCAGGCAAGTGTGTCAGCATGTTTGTTGTAATTGGATGTCTGTCATGTGTATGTGTCTGCCAACTCTTTGAATGTCGCCGCGTTTCAACTTGGTCTTCCGCTGTGAAAGGTGTTTATGCATCAAGTGATATAATGAGTCATCTTTGCAGTGTTGTGCCACCACGAGAGTAGAGAAAATCTCTCTCTAGCAAGGAATATCTGTCGGAGGTCCTTGTAACTATCTTCCTTATGGAGCATGAAAGTGTTTCGTGGGTCATGTTGTTGCTACGGCGAATTCAAACGTCTCACACTTAGAGGTGTTTATCAGGCAAGTGATAAAAAATGAACTGTTCGGTGGTTAATCCTGCTATGTGGGGTACAATTAACCAGAGACATCTCTCTAAAGTGTAGGAGGAAATGTTTAAACAAACTCCCGCATGGCTAGTTATAATCAGGGTTTAAGAGTCTTCACATAGGCTATAATTTAAGAAAATAGTATTATAACATAACATACTATTTTCTTAAATTATAGCCTATGTGAATACAGTCTTAAACCCTGAGTGAATTCAGAACTTTGTCCAGCCTATTTTTAAACATGTTTACACTTTGGCTTCAACAACCTCCGAGGGAAGTTGGTTCCAGATATTAACTATTTTACAGGAGAAGAAATTACCACAGATTACTAAATGTTTTAAGTTCTAATTTAAAACCATTATTTCTTGTCAGATTGGTATTAAATGAGAATAATTTTCAGTAGTCTACTCTGTCCATACCACTGAGCATCTTGAAAATTTGAATAAGGTGACCGCGCAACTTCCTGGTCTCTAAAGTAAACAGATTTAAGCGTTCTAATCTTTGTTGGTAGTTTTGCAGTCTCAATGAAAGGATCAATTTTGTGACCTTTGCTCGTAACCTTTCCAACCTTTCTATATCATTCCTAAGGGAAGAGACTAAAGTTGCACGCAATACTCTAGTTGAGGTCTAACTAATGAATTGTGAAGAGACATTACAATCTCCTTGTTTCTAAATTGGAACTGTTTTTTAATATAACCTAGTATTTTTAAGGCCCTCTGTTCGACTTTTGTACAGTGCTTTATCGGTTTGAGATCACTACAAATATAAACTCCTGTCTTTCTCCAGAATCAGTGTTTTTCAACCTTTTTTATTTAACGGCACATTTTCTAGCTAGCTCGATCCTCGTGGCACACCGAACCGAATTTTCATGATTATAAGACAATAGTAGGTTAAAATTAGTAAAATACAGTGATGTAGCTAATTTTCCTCTAATTACGAAAGTACCGCGGCACATTAGAGACTTTGTCACGAAGTACTGCTCTAGATCAGTCTCAGTCAAGTTCCTCCCCGAGAGAGAGAGAGAGAGAGAGAGAGAGAGAGAGAGAGAGAGAGAGAGAGAGAGAGAGACCTTTATATATATATATATATATATATATATATATATATTATATATATATATAGGGTGTATCAAAAGTTCGTTCTCATGGGTATTTTGCGTTAATAATAAATTTTTAATTTAGACGTCAGATAATTGAAGATATGGGGCGATATACAGATAAAGAGAAGGTGGAAATTGTTTTGCTACACGTTGCTGGTAGAAGCCAAAGGGAGGCATGTCATTTATGCCATTATTCCTTGATACATCACTGCCACGTCAGCGGATTAATGGGAGCTATGTTTTAATTGAAAAATGTCAGACTACCAATTTGCCGGATTAGAAAGAAGCAAGTGTAATTATAATATTTTAAGTATATGCAGTAATTCAACAAAATTATATTGCCATTAACTCTGTTTGTTTTTTAATGTTCATCAAATATTTATCTCAGAGTTAAGAAAATTGCAGTTTATTCTCTAATTAACTAATGATATATGTATACTGTATATATATCATACTTTGTGACCTTGTAGATTTCATAAATCTGACGTCTAATCTAGACTGACCTGATGTAGGAGAGAGTTGCTGACTTGATCTCTCCATCTCACATAGCCCTGCACACCCGGCTCATCCGGGACCGTCTTGAGTATGGCGTCTGGTCTTGTTTTGAAGACTTTGTCATCAGTGGTATTTCTTATTTCTTTGGGTAGCTTAGACCTCTGACAACAAAGCTATTTTCCTTTAGAGTTGAGGGTGTCATTTATTTGATCTTTAGTTTGGGAACACTACTTTTTCTACCTTTCCTATTTTCCAGTGTTATTTGGATGATTAATGGGTTCAGTTTGAGGTTAGGCACTAGTTTTTCTATTATTTTCCATGTATGCATTATGTATTTATCTCCTCTTTCCAGCGAATATAGTCTTTCCCAGTAATTGAGTTCTTTGTAGTCACTGATCATGTTTGTGAAATTTCTCTGTATTTCTTCTGGTTTATTGATTTATTCTTTTTCGTACTGGCTGTTCTTTTTTATTCTAAAACTTATTGTGAATCCATTTAAGTTGTTAGTGCTTACAACTTATTTATTTTCTAATTCTGTTTTCTTTGCCCTATTTAGGTTGAAATATGACAAAATTTGGCGCCCCTCAAAACTTTCCGCCCAAGTCTGGTGCTTACTCTGCCTATACGTAAATCCGCCTATGCATACGGAGACGTCAAGACTGAGCAGTATTGAAGTTTTGGCACGATCACTGTTTTCAGCAGAGGAATCATTACTTTCTTGTCACTTCTTCTAAAGGTTCTCAGTGACTGTCCCGTAATTCGTTTTGCTTTGTTTATCAATATCTTATTTTGTATCTCAAATTTCGCATCATCAGTCATTATAACTCCAAAACATTTTGCATTCGTATTGCTCTGAATTTCCTATCTATCTGATAATCTGAGGCATAATACTCTATCTGTTTGAGTTCCTTATTTCCTCCATATCTAAGAGCTGAAATTTTTCGGTATTAAATTTTATGCTATATATTCTGTTTGTGTCTGTTTGTAAGGCTTTCCCCTCTTCTGCATTTCTAATTTTTTTGCTGACTTTTGTATCATCAGCAAAGGTAGTTACTATACTGTTGTTGGTTACTTCACTGTCTATGTCTATTAGCATCATAATGAATAGAAGTGGGGTTTATACTGTTCTTTGTGGTACTGACTTGTGTACCTCTGATTCTGATGATGATATACGTTGGGTTTTACAACTTGATGACGCTCTCTGAGGAAATTGTAGGGCCATTTGCCCACTTTGCCGGTTATTCCAATGCGTTTTTTATGTATGAAGGAGTGGTCCAGGGCGAGTGCCCGCAACAACGAACCCCCCTCCCCCACATAGAAGAAGAAGAGAGCCAAATTCAAGGTACAGAGTTTTCGAGCTGCCTGGACACTCTGAATTTGAAAGATTGGAAGTCATAGACAGAAGGAAAGATGTATTAAGGAAGCTTGTTCAAGAGTTCATCGGTTGTGTAGATGAAAGACTGAAAATACCGATTAATCCTTGCATTAGAGTTGGACAGAAAAGGAAGAGAATGTGTAGAAAGTCTGGTACTGAAAGCTCTCCTTAAAGAAGAAGGCATGCAGTTAGAGAGTTCAGAAGAGTAGTGTCTGTCATAATAGCGATAGTAAAGAGAGAGTGAGGCGCCACTACAGCAAAGAGAGAGGGATTGAAGACAGTCAGTTACAGGTGGGGAATTGATGAGACGAAAACCCTTTGATTCCATCCGGTCAAGTAGAGCTGTGTGGGTTGAGCCACTTCACACATGAGAAGCGTACTCCATACGGGGGCGAACAAGCTTCCTGAGCAGAGACAGCAACTGAGTTGGGGGTGAAGAAACTGCGGAGGCGGTACAGCACACCTAACCTCTTAGAAGCTGTTTTGGAAAGAGATTATATGACTCAACGGTGGCCAAACCCCGGTTCGCGAGCCGCATGCGGCTCTCGAGGTTGTTAACTGCGGCTCGCGAGACAATTTTGGTTTTTATTGTATTTATCATAAAAGACAAAATTCATAATACAAATATAATTTTTTTTCACATAATAAAAAAAATATGAAAAAAACACGGAAAAATTGAATTGACAATAAAATGCGTCATACGTACGACAATATCTTTTGCGTGACAGGCACTAAGCGGGATAATTACGTAATTAACACCAATCGCCACTCACCAGTGTCCAGTACCCCTCGAGCTACCCTGCGGGCCGCGTGTAGTAACGAGTGAGTGTGTTTTAAAATTGGCTTCTTTGATCAAATAGTGGCTATTTTTCTCAGCTATACAAGTGAAAGTTATACAATCCCTTAGTTGATTAAAATAACTGAGCAGACAAAGTGTAAGAAACGGAAATATGAAGAAGAAAATAGAGTTTTTAAACAGGAGTGGGAGGAGAGCTTTGCCTTTACTGTTAAGGGTGGGAAACCTGTGTGTCTTATCTGCCACGTGGCACTCAATCACTTTAAAGCCAGTAACTTAAAGCGTCATCATGAAACTAACCATAAAAATTTTATTACGGAATTTCCTCCCAAATCAGAATTGCGGAAGACTAAGTTAACAATGTTGAAATCTAGCCTAATTGCCCAACAAACTGTACTTTCATCATTGTGTAAGACAGCTGACTTAACTACTGAAGCTAGTTTTGTTATGGCATGGAATATTGCTCGTGCTCAACTTCCCTACAGTAGTGGAAAATTTGTGAAGAAGAATATTGCCGATGTTATTGCAATTCTCGCTCCAGATAACACAAAGCTTCGAGAACAAATAACAAGTATTTCTATTTCCCGCCACACTACAGAGAGACGTATTTCCCAGATCAGTGCTGAAATTACATGGTCGTTGCAGAGTGATTTGAAGAATTCTGTTGCATTCAGTTTGGCCCTCGATGAATCCACAGATATTAAAGATAACCCTTAACTGGCGATATTTGTTCGTTATGTTACTGGCGATGGAAATGTGAAAGAAGAACTCTTGGACTTAATGACCCTAAGAGAAACCACCAGAGGGGTTGACATAAAGAACGCACTTGACGAGGCATTATCAAATGCTCAAGTACCATTGAATAAACTTGTCAGTGTTGCAACAGATGGAGCACCAGCTATGGTAGGACAAAATGTAGGCCTAGTTGGGCTCTTGACACGCGATCCCAAGTATCCTGTGTGTCTCTTTATTCACTGTATCACTCACCGTGGTCATTTGGTAAGCAAGTACTTTAGGTATGACAGTGTTATGAAATGTGTTCTAGAAATTGGGAATTTCATTCGTTCAAATGCAAAAACGCACCGAGCGTTTAGAAATTTTATCGAGGAGCTGGATCTTCAAGATAAGCCAGATGACCTTTCATTCTACTATATTGTAAGGTGGTTATCAACTAGTAATCTCCTGAATAGGTTTGTTGCACTGTTGGAGCCTATCATTGATTTCTTGAAAGAAAAGGGAAAGTCATACCCACAACTAGAAAATCACGAATGGGTGCAGGATCTGATGTTTTTTACTGATGTAATGCAACACCTTCAAAATCTAAATTTGGCACTTCAGGGAAAAGATAAGATAATTTCTGACCTTACACAGACAGTTTTCAGTTTCCAGAATAAAATAAAGCTCTTCCAAAAGGATCTAGTAACAAAAAAATTTGACCACTTTCCCCACCTGAAAAACCGAGCAAACACTTTTCCTGATATTGAAATAAAAGATAGTAAATTGGAAGAATGCAAAGGTAAATTAGAAGGACTAATTGATGATTTTCAGTTCAGGTTTGATGAACTAAAGAAGCTAAAACCATGCTTCGAATTTCTTGTAAATCCTTTTCTGATCGATGTCTTCAACGATGGCTGTCCTGTTACCACACCTTTTGTTACGGAAGCTGCTTCAATACAAATAGAACTTTTGGAGCTACAGGAGAACGTGGGTTTAAAGTTGATACATAAAAGCTTATCTGCAGTTGAGTTTTGGAAGCAAGTACCAGAGACAAAGTATCCTCACCTCAGGAAAACCAGTTTCCGACTTATCTCAGTTTTTGGGACAACTTATTGCTGTGAAGCACTCTTCTCGGTAATGAAGTTTGTAAAGTCAAAACATCGTGCTGCCCTCACTAACGAACACCTGACTGAGCTTCTTCATATCGCCTTAACATCACATCAGCCAGACTTTAAAGCATTAACAGCCAAAATGAAGACCCCAAACTAAGCCTTCTACAAGCAGTAATTAAACAATTTAATAATGTGAGTATAACTATATGTATATGTATGTGTTTTTAATAATTAAATTCTTTTTAAAATATTTTGCGGCTCTCGTACATCTGAAAAACGTCGTATGTGGCTCTTGGGTTCAGGAAACTTGGCCACCCCTGGCCATATGCGATCTTTCCAGGAAATATCACGAGAAAAGGAAACGCCAAAAGAGTTAAGAGGAGAGGAAGGATTGAGTTGTGTATTGTTGAAGGTAAGGGGATAATCGTGTGGAAGATTGTGACGAGTAGACAGATGAAGGAACTGAGTTTTTCATGCATTGAAAGCAACAACGTTTTCTCTGTCCCAATTAAAGGTAGCAGAAAGATCAGGGGGTCAGGTGCACCAAAGCCGTCCTACGCGAAGCATGAAGTGACTGTTGAGATGGACGCTTTGTAAAGCGGGTAAAGAAGTGAAGTAGAATCATCGGCATAGGAGTGGATAGGACAGGAAGTGCAGTTTAATAGATCATTGATGAATAAAAGGAAAAGAGTGCGTGATAGGACAGAGCACTGAGGAACATCACTATTAATAGCTTTAGGAGAACAAAATTGGACATCTACAACCGCAGCTATAGGTCGTCCAGAAAGGAAATTAGAGAGGAAGGCACAGACAGAAGGATAGAAACCGAAGAAGGGCAGTTTGGAAATTAACGATTTGTGCCAGACTCCATCAAAATATTTTGATATGTCTAGCGGGACAGAAAAAGTTTCACCGAAATCCCGAAAGGAGGATGACCAAGAGTCACAGAGATGTGCAAGAAGATCGGCACTAGAGCGTTCCTTGTGGAACCCATACTGACGATTTGAAAAAAGATTGTCAGAAGAGAGGTGTTTAAGGATCTTTCTCTGAGGATAGATTCAAAGACTTTAGAAAGACAAGAAATCAAAGTTATTGGACGATAGTTGGAGGGTTGAGAGCGATCACCCTTCTTTGGAACATGCTGAATGAAAGCGAACTTCCAGCAGGAAGGAGAAGTACAAGCTGAAAGACAAAGACATAAAATATATTTCATTTTATGTGATGTTATGTCATGATAATACTTATCGAACGCTTTAGCAAAATCCGTGTATATTACATCGCAGTTTTAACTGCTTTCAAGTACATCTATGCTGTTGTTATAATGTTCTATTAGTTGTGATTTCCTGATTGAAATCCGTGCTGGTTCTCATTGAACCTTTCCTGTCTCCAAAAAGTTGTAGATTTTCTCTCTAACTATTCTTTCAAATATTTGGGTTAGTTGGTATGTCAGTGACACCTGTCTATTGTTCTTTGCTTGAGACCTATCCCCTCTTTTATATATATAGAGGCAATGTTCACCCTTTTCAGAATGGTCGATATTTCCTGTGCCCAGGGATTTTCTCCCTGTCAAAAGTAGACATGTACTTATTTCATTCTTGCAGTTTTTAATCATCAAGGCGTTCTATTTTTGGGATCCGCAGCTGAATGTGACTTCATTTATTCTATCACTCACGCTATATCTTCTTGAGTAAAATCAAAATCAGTTATATACTTTCCTTGTGATGATTTCTCCTCAAAGAAAATATTCCTGTCAGGTAGCTACTACTCGTACTTTGTTCCTTTATTTCTACTGAAAACTATTTCATATTGAGCTCTCAATATTTCAAGTATTTCCTTTAGATCGTCGGTTAGTTCATTATTTTGATTTCATAAGAGCCCAATAGTGGTACGCGCTCTTGTTTTCCTTTTCACAAAGTTATAGAAGTGTTTAGAGTTTTCCTTTATTACTTCTATCGCATCTTCCTCTTCCCTCTCTGAATGGACCTTAATTAGGGCTTGTATTTTCCCATCCATACTCTCAGTCTTTCCTTATATCACTCTCCTGGCAATGTTGTCTGTGCAATTCATTAATTTTGCAATTACCCTCTTTCTGTTACGGAATGTTGCTCGTTTTTCTCTCTTGAAATAATTCCTCTTTCCTTTTGACCGTGCTTTCGGACCATACTTTCCAAAAATTTTCATCGCCTTTTTTTCCAAGGTTATCACTATTTCTTCTATTATTTTATCATCTGAGACTGTTTCCCATTCTATTTGGGCCATATAGGATCTGATTTCTTTCCACTTTATGGTCTTAGAGTTTAGGTTAAAATTCTGAAATTTGCTTCTTTCTTTGGTGTGAGTATTTTTTTTAAGGTTGTATTCATATTAGTTGATATTTTGATAATATTGTGGTCTGAGATAATAGTTGGGGCTATTATGTCATCAATTAAGTTGTTGTTGTTGGTGTTGTTGTTCGTGAATACCAAATCGAGGCAGTTAATTTTTCTGGTGTTATCTGTTACTTTTTGTGTTAACATAAATTCATTTGTAAGAGTTATCAGTATTTTTGCTTGTTCCTGGTCTTCTCTTGTATCCCCCTTGTCGTCGTTTATATATATATATATATATATATATATATATATATATATATATATATATATATATGAAATTAAAATCTTTGCATAGAGTTGTGGGATAGAGATTTTAAAGCATTTATTGGGTTTCTAATCTCAGTATGGTATGAGAGAATTTTGCAGCTGGATTGTTCGAGGGGTCTATATATAAATATTATTATCACGTTTAATTTTTTCAATTTTATATTGCCAGAAGTTCCACGTACCTGTTTCATTTACTTACTACTATTTCTGTTATATGGTTTATATATATATATTAATTGTGAACTTGTCAGTAGTTCCGCGCTGAGGTCAGGCTGGTGGTCCTACCTCTAGACCTGACTTGATGTAAGAGAAAATTCTTTCTTGATGTTTTTTCTATCTTACATAGCAAGGTACACCTGGCTTATCTGGGATTGTCCTGAGTCAGTCTTTTGAAGACTTTCACATGAACATCTGTTGTATTTCTAATGTCATTTAGTAACTAGTTAGTCTTGGCTGTCTGACAATAAAGGTAATTTCTTTCAGAGTTGAGGATGTCCTTTATCTAGCCTTCAGTTTGGGAACACTACACATTCTACCTTTCCTTTTTTCCGACGTTGTTTGAAGGGTTATCGGGCTCAGTTTCAGGTTAGGTAACATATTCTCTATTATTTTTCCTACGAATATTATACAGGGTGTTTCTAAAGTAACCATCTATTTTGGTGAAATAGGGGGATTTTAAACAATTGTTATATTGGCATAATGGTATGTGCATTGTTATACAAAATTCATGTATTTATAATATTTCAATTGCTTTACACGATTTTTTGTTAATTATCTTATTTTATTTTCAGACCCATATCATTGATGATGAATGTGCAAGAACGGGTTTATGTAGTAACATGCAGGATAAAAGGCATGAAGTGCAATGAAATTAGAGAAAAGTTTGAGAGAAGGTTTCGTAAAACAGGCCCTAGAGACCAGGATATTCGCGAATTAGTAAACAAATTTATGAGGACTGGATCTGTGCATGACGAGCGTAGATCTGGACGGCCAAGAAGATCTCATGAAAGAATCGAATCTGTTCAAGAAGCATTCGAAGAGGATCCACAATTATCGATTCGGAGGGCATCCCACAGATTAGAAATTCCACAAACAACGGTTTACAGAATTCTACGTTATGATTTAAAGAAAAAGCCATACCACATTCAAGTGTTCCACAACTTACAAGAAGAAGATTATCCACGAAGAGCAACAATGTGTGCCGAGCTTACAAATATATATATATATTTTCATGTTTTAAAGGTGTTTTTTTTATAATTCATATTATTTCGCAAAATTGATGGTTACTTTAGAAACACCCTGTAGTGTACCTCTCTCTTCAATTTTCCAGCGAAAATATATTAAATATATACAGTCTTTCCCAGTAATTGAGTTCTTTGCAGACACTGATCTTGGCTATGAAATTCTTTGAATTTCTTTTAGCTAATTATGATAATTTTTCCTTTTTGTACGGGGACATCAAGTCAACAGTATTCCAGTTTTGGTATGATCAGTATTTTTAGCGAGGGAGTCATCACTTTCTGGTCCATTCTTTTAAAGGTTCTCAGTATCTGTCCCATAATTCTTTTTGCTTTGGTTATCGCTATCTAATTTTGAGTCTCAAATTTCGCATCATCGGTCATATAAACCCTAAATATTTTGATTGTGTTTTTCCTAGAATTTCCTGCCTATTTGAAGCATAATATTCTATCTGCTTTATTTCCTCATTTATTCCATACCTTAAGAGGTGAAGTTTTTCCAGGTTAAATTTCATATTGTTATCTTCTAACGATCTGTCTATTCTATTTGCATCTGTTTATAAGGATTTCACATCTTTCTAAATTTTCTGCAAATATTTGCATCGTCATCAAAGAATGTTATTGTTGGTTACTTCGTTATCTATGTCTGTTTATTATGATGATAAAGAGGAGTGGGGCTAATACTGTTCCTTGTGATAATGAGATTCGTACTTCCCGTTCTGATGATGGGCATTTAACTATTTGCTGATGTTCTCTGATGAAGTTATAGATCCATTTTTTCAATTTTCACGTTATTCCCTTATATTTCATTTTATGTGCTATTATACCATGATCACACTTGTCGAATTTTTAACAAGTGCATCAATGATGTTATAATCTTTTATTAGTTGTAATAAACACGATCTTCCTGATCGGAATCCGTGCTGGTTCTCATTGAAAATTTCCCGTACCTCCAAAAATTTGTGGATTTTCTCTCTAACTATTCTTTCAAATACTTTGGTGAGATGAGATGTTAGTGACATGGTCTATAGTTCTTTGCTTGAGACCTATCCCCTCCTTTATATATAGGGACAATGTTCGCTCTCTTTAGAAAGCCCAGTATTTCTTCTGTGCTCAGAGGTCTTTCCCATATCCACTCTAAGGGTGTAGCTGTGTGTGTGTGTGTGTGTGTGTGTGTGTGTGTGTGTGTGTGCGTGCGCGTGTGTGTACACGTCGTATACTATAGAACATAAGTGATATAAAATTCTCCACAGATATTCCATATACAGCCATACATTTAAATCAGTATAGAAAAAAAATTCCATATGAAATTCGCGCTTATCCAGTGTTAAAGTCTAACCTATACGTGTGTCTCGAACCAGCCCTTAAACGTCAAACAGCGAGACATTAATATAGATAAATGAAGTGTTGAATTACCCATCCCTTTATTAAAGCTTGATAATTGTTCACCCTTCACTTGGTAAGTATAAGGGAGAAAAACACTAGGATACAATTGACAGAAGCCATGTCTAGGAAAAGGTGATACAGCAAGTTGTATATATATATATATATATATATATATATATATATATATATATATTACTTATTCGGACTATAGAGGATTTAATTTTCCTAGAAGAGTTCCTTGTTCCATGCACGGTCTGTGTGTATATATATATATATATATATATAATATATATATATATATATATATATATATATATATATATATATATATATTATAAGGCACAACTGAAGGATTGACCAAATTTTAAAATATTGTAAATTAAATTTGGTGAGTTGCTTTTTTGTGGAACACCCTGTTAAGAATGTGTATTTTATTTAGAAAATAATTATATAACACATTATATATATATATATATATATAATATATATATATATATATATATATATATATATATATGAGGGGTCCCGCGTCTTAAGGTACCTAAGCTCCAAAATTAAAATTCGTCAGAAATTGCCTCCAAAGTTCAGCAATATTCTGGCAATAGTATCTCTGTTATTAATTGCGCTAGAACGTTCATTTTTGGCTAAATTAGAGTTCTAAGTATGCTAATGAAGATGTTGATGAGTTTTTGGAATAGATTTTCATATTTTATATTTATATATACTGTATATATTTTCAAATGTTTTGATTTTCTTATTATGCGAACTTTGGGTGAACTTTTGGCTGGCGACAGAGGTGAAAAAAGTAGTTCGCTTCATAAGGTTTTCAACCATACTTCTAGTGTCGTAAGGTTATTATAACACAAACCACTCGATAGAGGAAGGGTGAAAATAATGATATCCATCAAAAACACGTTTTCGCATGTGGTGGCGCTTAGGTACCTTAAGACGCGCGACCCCTCATATATATATATATATATATATATATATAAATTATATATATATATATATATATATATATATATATATATATGGTGTGTATAAAGTAACGCAAGTAAAGAGAGAAATCCGATTTGAACTGGTTTAAACTAGTTTCAACTTGTTTTTTAACCCGTAAAAAAATTTTCAATACCTCTTATAAACCTTACTATCGAATATATACAGGGTGTCCATAAATGTTTACCCTGAAAACAGTATGCTCTCATGTTTTAATGACGAATCTTACATCCGTTTTCTTTTTACAGGTGATCTCGTACACGCATAGAGTTTCTGTGCTGGTGTGTTTCGTCTACCGCATTCGCCGCTAGGAGCGCTGTAGTAGCTGTTCAGTTAAGATGGCGTCTGTGACAGAGAAGGCACAATGTGTTGTGTGGCTTGCAGAAACAAAATCTCCTGTCAGTGTTCAGCGAAGGTTCAGAACAAAGTATGGAAAGAATCCACCTGATGTGAAGTTAATTAAGTCGTGGATGAAAAAATTCTTGGAAACTGGAAACGTGGAAAAGGGAAAGAGCAGTGGTAGACCATCAGTTTCCGATGGGACGGTGGAAAACATTCAAACTGCTTTCACACGGTCACCAAGGAAATCGGTGAGACAAGCTTCATGCCAACTAAAGATACCGAAGTCTACGGTGCACAAGGTGTTACACAAACGTTTGAAGCAGTGATGTAGGTCTCGAGATCGGTCTCGGTCTCGAGACCGATCTCGAGACCCAATTTGCAGATCTCGATCTCGGTCTCCGCTATTTAGATCTCGGTCTCGATCTCGGTCTCGACAGACGCGGTCTCGGTTTTTCTCCCCGAGACCTTTCGAGACCTCTCGAGACCGTAATGAAAAATATATGTTATTGGCATACTCATGATGGTGGCTTGGTTGAACAGACACAATTCAGAATGTTTATGAAAGTTTGTAAAAGTAAGGGACTCTAGGTATTCATTAATCAGTCACCCTGTTTTGAGTTGCCACGTTTGTCTTGCGGGGTGTGTGGGTCTGGATTTTTTTAGGTTAGCGCTACAAAAAAATTTGCCCCCCCCGCCCCCGTCAGATTAATTTTATTGAAAATGGAAACACTAAATAGAGAATTATATATATTATATATAAAAGTATATATTATACGGCCACTTAGTGTTGCCAAACGGCGTGTCAACCTCTGTGGCGTGATAAAAACTATTATCCTCCTATCAAATATGTATTTGAACCGCAGGGAACAGTTGCGGCGGTACCTCTTAGAGATCGATGAATCTCATATTTTAGACAACTGCTCTCCAATAAAGTTTTGGCACCAGAAAAGGGATAAATTCCCATCACTGGCCAATATTGCCATGACTGTTTTAACAGTGCCTGCCTCTAGTACTCCAATTGAGCGTGTATTTAGCCATAGAGGCATAATAATGAGGCCCCACAGAAGTCGAACTTCAGCAGATCTTCTGAGCATGCTGATGTTCCTTAAGTGTAATGAGCACCTATCATGCTTTAAATAAATGCACAAGTCAAACTGGGTAGTGGGTACGTTCATTAAACCTTCTGTAACAGATATAAAAAGTAAATAAATAAAAAGTACGTAATATATATTCATTTGTTAATTTATAGGCTACACTTTTTGCATTCAACACACTACATCTGAGAAAGTAGTTATTAGTTTATTAATATACTTAACATAGTCTAATTTCTAAAGTAGTGTAAAACAAATTGAAAGGGCATGAGCTTGGTCTCGATCTCGATCTCGAATTTTAAGGGTCTCGATCTCGGAAGGTAGATCTCGATCTCGAACCTTTGATCTCAGTCTCGATCTTGGTCTCACAGGACCAGGTCTCGGTCTCAGTCTCGGACTTGGTGGTCTCGACTACATCACTGGTTTGAAGTTACACGCCTACAAGGTACAAATTGTTCAAGAACTGAGGCCTGATGACCGTCCAAAACGTGAACAATTCGCTATTGACATTTTGAACAGCATTGACGAGGATAATGACTTCTTGTTACGTGTCTGCTTTTCAGACGAGGCTACGTTTCATCTTAGTGGTAGAGTCAACAGACACAATGTGCGTATTTGGGGATCGGAAAACCCACGTGCCGTAAGGGAGCATATTCGGGGCAGTCCGAAGATCAATGCCTGGTGTGGACTAATGCATGACCAGATAATTGGTCCTTTCTTCTTCTTCGCTGAGAACACTGTTTCCGCAACTGTGTACCTGGATATGCTCACCAATTACGCCATCCCCCAGCTGCAGGACAGGCAGCCAACTGTCATCTTCCAACAAGATGGGGCACCCGCTCATTGGGCGCATGTTGTTCGTGAAACTCTCGACGCAACATTTCCAAATCGATGGATTGGCAGGGACGGGCCAATCCCATGGCCCCCAAGATCACCAGACATTACCCCTACCCCGCTGGATTTCTTTCTCTGGGGTCTTGTTAACGATTTGGTTTATGCAACAGTTGTTCCAGATAGCAGGACATTGCGAGAATGCATTACGGATGCAATTGCAACAGTTAACCCACAAATGTTGGAAAATGTGTGGCGTGAGTGTGAATTCTGTTTAGACATTTTACGTGCCACTAGGGGTGCACATGTGGAAGCTTATTAAGTTCATTAACTATGTATCAAAACTTTGTATGTTTATCTACTTACGATTAAAACTGTGTTTGAATACGAGTGTTTATTTAAAAGTTATAGCATGCTTTAATCAGGGTAATCATTTATGGACACCCTGTAGTTGTTATAAAGTACATGTAATAAATATTACTTGTCCATGTTCACTCGTGTTAATATAATTCAAAGCGGATTTGTCTCTTCACTTGGGTTACTTTATACACACCTGGTATATATATATATATATATATATATATAGATAGAGAGAGAGAGAGAGAGAGAGAGAGAGAGAGAGAGAGAGTGTCAAAATTGATGGTATGAGTCGACTGTATGGTTGAATCTGCCTTTCTAATCTTCTCATTCAATTAAAATGATCAATTAAGTTCGTAAAATATTCAAACGCAGCGTTTTCGAAATTATTTTTCTCCACCTATCCATTTAATACCGGGGAACGCGCACGGTGCTTGTAATAAAACTTTTCAAAGTTTTGTATAATAGGAACAAGTACGCATGGAATACATCCATGTAGCAATGAGGGAGAATATCCATAACTTCACAGTGAGCATGAACTCATTTAACAGTCTCTGTAATACACTTAATTTAATCCAACTTAATTTAAGATAAGTTTAGAAGTTAATTTCTCTATAGCGTCGGAAGATAGGTTAAGTGAGGTTAGAATATCATTAGCTGGTACTTGCGGGTAAATTATCTATCGTCAGTTTTTGGTAACTATTGCCAAGGTACCGGACAAATACCATCACAAAGGACGACCTCGCGATGACCAACACGACTATAAAGTGTTAAACGAAGCTACTCCTATCTCCTACAGGAAGATGTATCTTCATTACTTCTGTTTGCCAGCGTCTATAGTTTAGCGAGTAACATCATTTCACTATAAGCGAAGTGAAGACACTGAGGATCGGGGATTCGAATCCCGGTGATGATAGTTAATAATAACACAGGGAGTTAGCGTAATGAGCCGCATTTTTCTGGCCTGAGCGTTGTGCCAATTTTTGGCCCTCCTCGTTGATTACACTGTTCAACAAATTTGAACTTATCTTTTTTTTTTTCTCAAATGAAATCTTGGGATTCCTGTAGGATTTTGCTCGCTGGTTACGAAAATGACCACGAAATTTTGCTATCACGTCAGACTTTTGAGAAAATCACTTTTTCATATTCGAAATAATACAGGGTGGGCCGTAAGTTTCCATACATAGGAAAATTTAAATTATGGTCTTCACGTGCGTCGGTATTTGGATCAGCAGTTTCCGGATGCTTGGATTGGTCGGCGTGGTCCTGTGGAGTGGCCTCCCAGATCCCCAGATCTCACCCCCCTTGATTTCTATCTTTGGGGGCACTTGAAGGCCATGGTGTATCAGGAAAAGATACGAGACATAAATCATCTAAAGGAACGTATCACCAACGCCATTACAAGCATAACGTCAACTGTGCTAATGCGTGTTCATCAACAGTGGGGAACACGTATTGAAATGTGTTTTCAAAACAATGGCAACCATGTAGAGCATATTATATAAATAAAAATGGTTGTCCATAAAAAAATGTTTATTTTTCCTATGTATGGAAACTTACGGCCCACCCTGTAGAATAATCTATACACAAGGACAACATTAAAATAGTTTTTTATTTACTTAAAATGTTTTCTTGATGATTTTCGCTCGTAAGTGACATCTGAGACTTCCCTTATTAGCGTCGAGCAGTAATCAGCCAGCAAAAATGTCCCGATGAAACCGCTCTCCATGTTCATCGCTGATATCTCACAGGTTTGGCGGAAAAAATCCTAGTGCGAATGCAAAAACTGAATTTTTAAACTCGTATTACATCCCAGTGATCCGTAAACTTAAGATTTTAGGCGATTTTTTTTTGCCTAAGAAATTCTGGGTCACTGCTTTAAAAGCATTCCAAGCTGTTATTTTCAGATTCATTCAGGACTTCATAAAAGGCCATTTTTCATTAATTCATTTATTTGTGGACTAACGAAAATTCCCTCTTTTATTTTGGCATCACTAATTAGATGAACATTTTTGTTTCAAGTATTAGAATCCGTCTCCTGCTCTGTCCATTGCCTTAACAAAATTTTTCATCAATTCTAGTTTGATGTGTAAAGGTGGCAAGTAAACTTTTCAGGATCCACCAATTTATGGCACGCAACATTTCTTTCTCCAGGAATGAAAGATTGACGAGGTGGCCAGTTCTTAACAGTATAATGAGAAGTCTTCGTTCTGCTATCCCATTCACAAAGAAAACAGCAATATTTTATATATCCAAGCTGTAACCCAAGAAGCAGCCCAGTGACTAAGATCACCACAGCTATGCCAGTTGTATCTTATGGAATTTTTCCTGAATAAAATAAATTACAAATTTTCATACGACTCTTTCATATGGACAGCATGTCCAACAGGAACTGAAGGACAAATATTTCCAGTATGCAGCAGGACAGCCTTCAAACTAAGTTTTCACGAATCCATGAACAGTTGCCATTCTAAAGGTTTATGTTCGTGTCCTACATCATCGTACATTAGCTAAAACATTTTTGCTGGGATATCCTCAGCTTTGAGGTAGACACAGTTTTAATAAGAAACGGAAAGGAAACAACTATTATCAGGGAAAAAAAAATGTTGTTGAACAGTGTTATCATTATTACTTTTATTCCGATTCGATAATACACATTGCTACAAAGATATATAGTCGAATACTGAGGAAAGTACCCCTCGCGAGAACTGTTGATACTTCAGTAAGACCATAATTCCCGTCACTTTGGTAGAATGGCATCTTTTCTATCATCTATATCAATGTTTACCAACCAGGTGCCGTAGGTTCCTCTTAGGAGTACCGCCAAATTCCACCTCAAAAATAACTAATTCAGAACTTATTCAGCATATGCAAATTTAAAAAAAAAAAAAAATTATTACGCCCATAAGGAAACTATAGAGGGTTGACAGAAGTAAATAGACACCTTTTTTTTCTTTTTTTTTCAGTTTTTATTTGATAATAAAAGCCAATAAATAATAACAGAATCTAGAATCGTGTTGCTTTCCTCTTTCCATTATGTGAAACTGACACAAATTCTCGCATTCCATTGATGAGCTTTTCCATTTGTTCTTGAAGACAATCATTATTGTGTCTATTTACTTTTGTCAACCTTCTGTATATAGGCTTTCAGCTTCAGGTTACGTGTGTTCAGGGGTAAATCGATGTTGGACAGTCGGGAGAAGCCGAGAAGGGCCGCGAAAAAAGACAGAAATTTAATGAAATATAAGTTTAATCGCATATATATGATAGTATTATAGTATATTTCAGTCAATGATATTGAACATAAGTAATTCTACAGATGGTTGACAAAATTAAATAGACACCACGATGATTGTCCTCAAGAATGAAGGACAAATCTCATCAATGGAATGTCAGAACGTGTGTCAACTTCACATAATGGAAAGAGAAAGCAACATGATTCTAAAAATATATTCTAAATATAACTATTCACAAAAAAAATCGAAGGTGTCTATTTGCTTTTGTGAACCCTGTGTATACCAATTTGATAGAATTATTATTCGCTATCCTCAGAGAGGCTTTGTACAATAGAATAATTTTTTATATTGTCTTGATAGAAATTCTGGTTTTACTGTATAATACACTGTCTACAGAAAAGTTTCGCCAGGTACTGGTTCTGTCGTATTGCCACGAGTCACACAAATTCTCATGTATTCACCCGCACGAAGTATTTGCAGACACCGCAGCACAAAGGGGTCAACATTCAGCTCAATTTTAAGTGCAGAGAACACAATTACATACGGGCTTTGAAGCGTATAACGAGCTTCGCAAACACGCATGAACCCTGGATTAACATATCAAGAGAAATGAAGTAAAAAAAATTCCTTTATAATGAAGTGAATATCTTACAGAAGAAAAATTTGAAATACACTATCAACTATCAACAAAGAACTTTCATTTTTAACTCCAATTTTGACGATCGAATTTGTTTGTTGTTTTATTGTATTTTACTATGGGTTTTACGGTGGGCTTTAATGGGCTTAACAGTGGGTTTTATTTGGGTTTACTGGGATCACCAAAAAAGAAAAAAGAAAATCAGCGATTCTCGCTTTCAGTAAATTGAATTTTTATATTAAATACGAGTTATAAATAAAAGCATCAATAAAAGTCATAAATAAAGTCATAAATAAAGTCCTGTATGACCTCAATTACACTTCTTAAAATAAACTTCAATAAAGTGACTTAATAATAATAATTAGTGAAACTACGTTTTGCACCCAATTTCTGGGTCCTCTTCAGGCAAAAGATTTGAATGCTTATTATTGTTACTTCTCTTATTTATCTTGCAATCCTCCAGCATCAAAGTTGTAGGACTTCATAAAAGATGTACAGGTTGTCCATAAATTATCTTTACATATTCAATTAAATTTCAATTGAATTTGTAAATATAAATTATGACCACCCTATACAATCTCATGAGAATAAATGTGTGCGGGCTCAGCTATAGTTATGACCGAAAGTTAGTGGGTAATACTGTAACACTTAGGTCGGGGGTTCGACTCACGATGGTAATGATAATAATAATAATAATCTGGGAGTTACCGCAATGCGACTCATTAGTGTGGCCTGAGCGCTGTGTCATTTTCTGGCCCTCCCCATTGACTATATATATTATATATTTAATTTTTTTTAACCAAAAGTTTTGTATCACCCTGTAACCTTTGAA
Organism: Bathynomus jamesi; assembly: GCA_023014485.1. NCBI lineage: Eukaryota > Metazoa > Arthropoda > Malacostraca > Isopoda > Cirolanidae > Bathynomus > Bathynomus jamesi. The sequence continues at coordinate 933,671 of JAJOZX010001223.1, read as the reverse complement.
GTTTGCTTGATGAAGTTAAATGACACGGTGATGTCTTTGAATAATGATGTTCTGTTGATGTATCGAATTTATATATATATATATATATATATATATATATATATATATATTATATATATATATATATATATAATATATATATATATTATATATATACATATAGATAGATAGATAGATAGATAGATAGATGGATAGATAGTGTAATATGTTACAGTCAATGTTTAAAATTAGGCAATTTATAAATTAATTGAAATTCAGGCAATGTGTCAAATTGGTGATACACACAAAACCTAACCTAGCCTAACCTAACCTTTTTGGTAATGCTGGATATGCATGTCCACTAGTATTTCCCAATATATTGCCTAAAAATTCGTGGTATGGTTAGGTTAGGTTAGATTTAATTAAGTATTAAATAAATCGAGCATTTGACACATTGCCTAAAATTTCAGTCAATTTACAAATTGCTTAATTTTACATATTGACACACACACCACACACACACACACACACACACACATATATATATATATATATATATATACAGGGTGGGCCGTAAGTTTCCATACATAGGAAAAATAAACATTTTTTTTATGGACAACCATTTTTATTTATATAATATGCTCTACATGGTTGCCATTGTTTTGAAAACACATTTCAATACGTGTTCCCCACTGTTGATGAACACGCATTAGCACAGTTGACGTTATGCTTGTAATGGCGTTGGTGATACGTTCCTTTAGATGATTTATGTCTCGTATCTTTTCCTGATACACCATGGCCTTCAAGTGCCCCCAAAGATAGAAATCAAGGGGGGTGAGATCTGGGGATCTGGGAGGCCACTCCACAGGACCACGCCGACCAATCCAAGCATCCGGAAACTGCTGATCCAAATACCGACGCACGTGAAGACCAAACGTTTAAATTTTCCTATGTATGGAAACTTACGGCCCACCCTGTATATATATATATATATATATATATATATATATATATATATATATATATATATAATGCATTTTCGTTTACAAACATATTTTGAGATTGGTGGGAATCATTTCGAACAAATAAATAAAACAAAATAAATAAATAAACAAAATAAATGTATTTTCCTATGATGCGTGACTTTATGGACACCCTGTGTGTATATATATATGAAAAGTTTATTGGAAGAAAAACAGTCCATATGACAAACGATAATAAAACTAGAAATAACAATGAAATTAATGCTTAATAGAAATATCAATATTAAGTGAAGCTACAAACAAACGTTTTCATACTATCAAGACCAGAGTCCAGGACAGCGGTTCTCAAACTTTTTCTTCTTCTGTACTTCTTGAATTCTTTCACGAGATTTTCTAGATTTTTGAGAGAGAGAGAGAGAGAGAGAGAGAGGATGTTTACTTTCTTTACGACCGTGTGACTCGTGGCCGTTTGTTAATCGTATATAAAATTAAAAGGGTTATATTTTCAGGACGCCGTACCCCAGTTTGAGAACCACTGGTCTAGAAGATCTATAGCAGGACTGATGAATAGCTTCGATAACTGGATTGGCTAAGTTTGCAGTTCTTTGCTTTATATTGCATTGAGCACGTCTTGTTACCGCCGGGAGGGTCGAGATATTGTGGTTAACAAACATTTGCGAAGCTGAGCATCTTAGAGCTAACTTATGGTCTTCATAAAGCAAATTTAGGTTTCTACCAGAACAATTTTTATGATTAGACTAAAGTTGCTGTGTGTAAGGGGTTCCAAAAAACCTTAGCCCCCCCTATTTGCAGCTTACATGTTTATTTATATCGAAATAGTTTTGAGTGATGATAAAAATATATAAAATTCTTTATTTATTGCAGGTATTAAAATTACTCTCGCTGATAAAGTGATAATATAATGGTTTCTCAATTAATTGGTGATTCGGAGAGGCAACGTGTGATACTGTGATAGATCGCATACGAGCAATAACATTTCGAGAAGCTCGTGATGCTGGAGCCATCTTTATAACACGTTCATGGGTTGCCAAAAAGTTGCGAAGAAGTGAGGACTTCGTCAAAAAAAATTGGAATAAAACTTTGGATGAATGTGAAATGGATACAACCAAATCTGGGTGCCCAAATTTGCCACTCTCTCACAGAAAACAAAGGACATCATTGAAAGCGGTACGCGTAAGTGGAAAAACAGCTGTGCTAAACTTTCTAGAGAGATCGAAGTGATGAGAGGAAAGATCGTTAGTGGTGAGATCATTCGACTGTACCGTCATAGGCAAGGTTTAAAGCCTTGGCATGAACTTCCAAAGCCAAGAAAAACTCAACTTAACATCGATGACAGAATGTGGTTTGCCCATTATCTTGAAGATTGGGATGTGGATGATTTCATGCATTTAGCTGTCTCCGATGAATTTTTTGTTTACGTAACACGTCGGCCTAACTACCAAAATGATCGAGTGTGGGCCACAACACCAGATGAAATCGATGACAATGAACATTATCGCGAATTATTAAAAAGTCCAGACTGTGTTGGTGTGTTTTGTTCACTGCAAAGAAGCTGATGTGGGTGCTGAAGCCAAATGGTCAGAGTTGGGATGGACAGTATTTACGTGATATTATTCTATCCCAGCATGTCATTCCTTTTCTAAAGAAACCCAAACAATGTTATGGATGTCGATCAGGTCACACTTCTGCACGATAAGGCCCCCTGCTTTAAGGCATTAGCCACTCAACAGTTGTTGAGGAACCATGAGATCGATTTCTTTGGAAATGAAGAATGGCCAGGAAATTCTCCTGACGTGAACGTCTGTGAACACATTGGATCAGTTATAAAGGACAAGGTTGAATGTCTCTTGTTTCAAAAACCTGCAGCAAATCGATTTTTGAAGGATACAATGACGCAACACACTGAAACTGTTTTAGCAAATTTGCGTAACGATCAAGATCTATTCACGTCACTTTTGGCAAGCTACCCAAAGCGAATTCAGGCTGTCTTGGAAGCCAATGGCGGGAACACCAAGTTTTAATTGTTTCTCATTAAATGCAGGATTAAATTCTCTTTTGTAAGGTATGTTTAGTTTTACTGTTTTACTGTACCTCTAATGATTTAGGCCATGGGCGGGGGGGCTAAGGTTTATTGGAGCCCCCGTGTGTATATATATATATATATATATATATATATATATATATATATATATATATATATATATATACAGCGTGTCCCAAAGAAATGTATACCCACTTTGTTCGATAATACCAGCTATGAGGATAATAAATATATTACTTTTTATGTTTTTTAATAAAGAATTTTCTCCTGAATCTAAATATGTAATTATTTTTATTAAAAATTGAAAAACAAAAACGTTACAGATGTTTAAATTATAATTATTATTTTCGAGACTTCATGTGCGATATTTTCTAATATTTTCACCGACTGTTTTGAGATACTTATGTTTAGTGTTGATATTGAAGCATAAATGTTGTAATTATTAGTTAATTCAAAAAATTTACAAATTCCATGGTTAAATGACACTTTATCTAAGATGTTCAAATTGTCGTTAGAAAAAAACAAACGTCGCAGAGTTATAAGATGTTAGATAAGGTTAGAGCAAAACTGTAGTCTTGCCTAATTAGAACTCAACGAAATGGCTAGGCTAAGCTAGGCACTAAACATAAGTATCTCAAAACAGTCGGTTAAAAGGCAGGCCAGGCCATAAAAAAAAATATTAGAAAATATCGCACATGAAGTCTCGAAAATAATAATTCTATTTTAAACATCTGTAACGTTTTTGTTCTTCAATTTTTAATAAAAATAATTACATATTTAGATTCAGGAGAAAATTCTTTATTAAAAAACATATAAACAGTAATATATTTATTATCCTCATAGCTGGTATTATCGAACAAAGTGGGTATACATTTCTTTGGGACACGCTGTATATATATATATATATAAGGGCAGAAAACACGAGAGAGTGTGTATTTAGCTTCGCTTGTACAAAATCTGAAAATCTTCATAATAGTGTTTGGTTTTGCACAGAAATTTCGATATCTGAATAGGTGGTGGTGATAAGTTGACCCAAATACTTAAATTCTCGCGCTTCCTCTATTGGTTCACCTCTCATATTTGAAAAATATATTAAGCGATGATTAGAGGTTTTGAAGATGGAAATTCATCACCTTTGTTTTGTAACATTAAAATTAATATCATGATTTTGCGAATTACATTCGCAAACTTTTTAGAATTAATACGATCTAAACCTTTAACAGAAGGGTTTATTAATACCATATCGCTGGCGTAGACCAAGTTATTAATTCTCATGTTATCTATACAACATCTAACTTTTGCCTCATTAACCGAAGTAATTAAGCCATCAATATACACATTAAACAGCAAAGGAGAAAGCAAGGAGGCTCGTTGAACTCCGCAAAGGAACCAAAACACTCGGACAATAAATACATTACCTCATCTAACCGTAAAAGATTGGTTGGTGTACCAAAATGGCAGTATATTTAATATATACAGGGTGTTTCAAAAGTCCGGAATCACACGAATTTATTTTTTAATATATATATATATAATATATATATAATATATATATATATATATATATATATATATATATATATATATTATATATTATATATGTGGTGTGTGTGTGTGTGTGTGTGTGTGTGTGTGTGTGTGTGTGTGTGTGTGTAGATATTAAAAATATTTCCTATGAAATATGATATATAGACCCTATATATATAATATATGACCTTTAATTTAATGTAAGAAATATAATTTATGAAAATTCCGCCAAATCTTTGTGAATCAAATTCACATTTTTACAAATGTCACTATACTATCAATACTTAGAATATTTCAGTGATGTGTTTGTTGATACCAAACCTGATTCCAATAAATCCTACGATGATTCCAAATTTCTGGCTATAGTTCTAGTTTTGTTTAAGGTAAATGTATTATATTGATATAATATATATACAGGGTGGCCACAAAGTCCCTTTGCATAAAAATAAGGGCACCATACAGATATGTCGTAATTTCACTGCAAAGGACTTTGTGGCCACTCTGTAGAATCTGTTGGTATACATGAATTTGCCTCGCTTGTCAGATGTCAATTTCGGAAAAAAGTTGCCTTGAAACATAAAGTGTCTAAAAAGCATAAAAAAATTTACTAAATGTTAATAATACTAGTTTTTTCTTGGTATTTTATTAATTTCGTTTACAGTAATGAAATTTCAGAAGCAAAACTCATTAATTACCACTTAGTAAATTTTTATGGTCTTTACAAATTTCGCGTTTCCAGGCGAACTTTTTTCTTTGAAAACTGTACAAATTCTTTAAGATGGTTATATAGCCAATTAACAGATCATTAGACGCCATATAAATTAACAGAAGTTCAGACATAATTCAGATACAAACTCCGCTCACTACGCCGTAACTATGCCGTAAATAACGTAAGTAGTTTATGAAGCAGTAATTAAATTATTTAACTACAACTACTAATGTATTCCTTTATGTTGCATCTGAATTTGAAAAATGCAAACGAAGCTATAGTACTGATAGATAAATGGATAACTGTCTAACCATTTAGCAGTTAAGACCGAGCAGTGTACTCTTTAATACGCATCTTCCTACTTATTTATCTTCTCGTTAAAACTGATTGGAAAACTCGGTGGCTCTTCCCAGATGGAAACAGAAGAACAGAAGCCACAAATGACAGGCTCTTTAACCCATTGAGGCTAACTAACCAAGGTACGATATTAAGCTCAAGTCAATATTTGTTTTGGGGGTTGAGATCTTATCTTAAAGTATTTATATAACCATTCGAGCAAGATAAGTTATTTAAAGCGAAGAAATAAGAGAGAGAGAGAGAGAGAGAGAGAGAGAGAGGAGAGAGAGAGAGAGAGAGCCGAAAGTAATTTTGTATCATCATAAGGTCTCGACCAAACCACTTGAGGTCAAGAGAGATCACCAGTTCACCTGAAGGCGGAGTTCAGTAAAATAATTTGAAAGAGACTTTGAAACCCTAATTTGAAGTTAAATTTAACGAATGAGACAAGGTAAATTATTTAAAAAGGATTCTTTGGTTTGTATTTAGTGATGCAAGGAAATTACCTCAACAAATAAAGAAAACAATAATTTTGAACGTAAGTTTCAACAAAAAGCTTTAATTTGACGCTCATTTCAAAGGCCGCAAATTGAAAACAAACTCCGCAAACAAGTCAATTCTGGATAAACAAGAAATAAAATTGTAGTTTACTGTAAACTAAAAAACAATAGCAAATTTTGTGTATATATATGTAATAGAAGTGAGGAGTTTATAGTTTGATTCTTAGTCAAAGGGTCTAGAAGTGGTCTATTCTCATTTCTGTATGCCGTTAAAGGTGTACTGCATCCATTTATTCATCCGTACATCTACCTACTTACCGATCTACTTAATTATCTATCTACCTAATACGTTAACAGCGTAACAGGTACTACTAGCGTGCGGTCTACAAAGATATATTTAGTCTACAAAAGAATTTGCGCTGAAGTGACCTGACTTGACTTGAATTTGTGCTGACCTGACCTGACCTGAAATGACTTGACTTTATCTTTGGGGACGAATGTGAGGTCAAGGCGGACTATAAAAGGGGTAATCATGAAAACAAAATTAGTTCAATTACATTAAAACAAAAAATTTAAAGGACAAATAAAACAAACAATTCATTCTATGGGATATAATACCCGGTTAGGTCAACTATATGCCCTTGACAATTGGTTAGGTTAAGTTGTGATATTTTCGTTAGTTTTAACGAAAATATCACAACTTAACCTAACCAATCGTCAAGGGCATACAGTTGACCTAACCGGGCATTCAATTAACCTAACCGGGCATTATATCCCATAGAATGAATTGTTTGTTTTATTTGTCCTTTAAATTTTTTGTTTTAATATAATTGAATTTGTAAATATGTTGTAGTCCGTACGCTATAGTGTAAATATCTTTGTAGATCGCACGCTAATACTGTAGTAGAGTTTATCTATAAGCTTTTAATTATTCACAGGTGTTATATTTTATTCTTTATATATTATATATATTGAGGATTCAAGCAATAAAATATACAGGCGAAAATCATATCAAGGCGAAAAATATATACGTAAAATATTAAAAACACCCCAAACATAGACATATGGGATGGCACTTTACTGGGGGGAGGGGGGCGGAAAAATTTGTCATAAAATTTTCAGGGTGCCCTGATTACCGCATAAGCACTATGTGTAGCACAAAATAACACAAAGGTTAGAGTATGAGTAACATATATTAAAGCCTTTTTTATATAAAAAACATTACAATTTACAAAAATGATATAAAATTTTGCTACAACATTTCTAAATGAGAAGCAAAACTACGGCATTGCAGTTGATATAGAATTCAGTAAGTCCTCAACTTACGTTTTAATTATTAACTACAAGTAGAGTAGCAAGTAATTAATTCACCTCAAGAAGTAAAAAAAAAAAACAAAGGAATGTCAGGAAAAATCTGCCCTGAAAATGCTCATTTCCCTAGTCCTGGGAGGGGGGGCGGGGGAACCCCCAGACCACCCGCCCCATACGTCTATGAGTCCCCCAAAAATGAATAATTAGTAATTTTTGCGTTCGTGATTTAATTCTTTTCAGAAAAAACTTCTTTCGTCTTTGTTCTTCATCTGGTACTTTTCCTTCCTGCTGGAAGTTTGCTTTCCTTCAGCCTGTCACAGAGAGGTGACCGCTATCAATCCTCCAACTATCGTCCAATTGCGTTGATTTCTTGCATTTCTAAAGTTATTAAATCTAACCTTAATAGGAAGATTCTTAAACATCTCTCTTCTCAAAAGCCTTTTTCAGACCGTCAGTATGGGTTCCGCAAAGGAACGTTCTACTGGCGACCTTCTTACATATCTTTGTGACTCTTGTTCAGCCCCCTTTCGGGATTTCGATGAAACCTTCGCTATTGCTCTTGACATATCAAAAGCTTTTGATAGAATCTGGCACAAATCTTTAATTTCCAAACTGCCCTCCTTCGGTTTCTATTCTATCTGTGCCTTCATCACTAATTTCCTTTCTGACCGATCTATAGCTGCGGTTGTAGATGTCCACTGTTGTTCATCATTAATAGTGGTGTTCCTCAGGGTTATGTCCTATCACCCACTCTTTTCCTTTTATTTATCAATGACCTTTTAAGTCGCACTTCCTGTTGCACTCCTATGCCAATGATTGCGCCATTCACTTCTCCACCCATTTCGCAAGGCGTCCCTCTTAACAGTCAATCCATGATTCAAGTAGGACGGCTTTGATGCACCTGACCTCTAATCTTTCTACTATCTCTAATTGGGCAGAGAAAACCTTGTTGCTTTTAATGCTTCAAAAACTCAGTTTCTTCATCTGTTTACTTGTCACAATCTTACATACGACTATCCCCTTACCTTCAACGATACACAACTCAACCCTTCTTCTCTTAACATCTTGCTGTTTCCTTTTCTCGTGATCTTTCCTTGAAAGGTCACATATACGCTCTTTCTAAAACAGCTTCTAAGGGGTTAAGTGTGCTGTACCGGTTCCGCAGTTCCTTTAACCCTACTCAGTTGCTGTCTCTGTATAGGAGTTTGTCCGCCACTGTATGGAAAACGCTTCTCATGTGTGGGGTGGCTCAACATTTCTACTTGACCGGATGGAATCAAAGGCTTTTCGTCTCATCGTTTCCCCGGCTCTTACTGACTGTCTTCAACTTCTCTCTCTTTACTATCGCTATTGTAACGGACACTACTCTTCTGATCTCTCTAACTGCATGCCTCCTCCTTTTAGGAGAGTCTTCAGTACCAGACTTTCGACACATTCTCATTCCTTTTCTGTCCAGCTCTCTAATGCAAAGGTTAATCGGTATTTTCAGTCTTTCATTTACTCAACCGGTCAACCCTGGAACAATGTTCCTCAATCCATATTTTCCCCTGTCTATGACCTCCACTCTTTCAAACACAGAGTGTTCAGGCATCTCGAAAACGTTGGACCTTGATTTTGGCTCTTTTTTTCCTCTATGGTAAGGGCATTTTTTTCAGTCATTTGCTCTTGGCCCCTCCGTCCTGTATACGATATATATAATCAAATCTGAAAGTCACTAATTAGTAACTTATGAGAATTCTTATTTTATTTTATTCTTTAACTAAATTTACTTCCGCATAAATTAAATTATAAAAGATTATAAACAGTACATAGTTTTTCATACGAAAAAAAATGAAATAATACACAGGGTGATCCAAAACGCTGTCCCCCAAAATAATTATGTAACAAGTTATTTCCAGGAACACTTTTTCGGATCTCCTTCTATATTTATCATCTAAAGTCGAAAGCATTTTTTATTTTATCTTTATATGATTAATTAATGATAAAATTAGTATTGGAAGGATATGAAATTTTCACAGTGAAAATAGGAACATCAGAATATCATGCTAAAATTGTACATGACAGAATTTGATTTTAGCAGTTGCGTGATTACTCTTCAGACCTTATAATTAAATTTGTTCTAAAGGTAAGAAAGATAACACGGACATAAAGAGAGGCTCAAACAAGGAACATTTACCCATATCTAAAATGGTGGGAACAGAAGATGAGGATTGCTGATTGTACTAAGAAATTAAACCCGCTGAAAAGACCGCCACCGTGAACGCTACATAATAAATATGTGGTGAATACTTAAAAAAATCTGTGCCAAACTGTAAAAACAGAACAAAAAAATTGGATTATGACAGGAAGAGTCTGTTTCATACCTATAATGCAACGCAAGACAGAGAGCTTTGAGAACAAAAATGAATAACTCATTCAACATTCGAGGTCCAAACCTATTTAATGTTGTAGAGAAATGCGAAATCTACATCCTATTCAGTTAAGAACATTCAGAAACGTCGTTGATAAATTCCTGAACCGAATCCATGCAGACTCGTATAGAATGAGAGTAGAAAATATAACTCTCTCCTTCATCATATCCCATAAATACAGATTAATTCTATACAGAAGGGTGGGGCAGACCAATCTTGAACACTTGTTCGAAAACAAATAAACCAATTACGCCTATAATTACTCGACTACAAACTAATACTAATTAGATATTACTACAACTAATAACACTGAAAAACAAGGTGTTTGGTTCCTGAACCAAAATAGATGGTCCCTATGTATTGTTTTGCGCTGAATCCGAATCTGCTTTTAGAATTCTTCTATCACGTATAGATTTTGAGATATGACAGTTTCAGCTATATTGATTAACTGCAATTTCTATAAGCAAATTGCCGTTCAATTTCAAGACAAATTTTCAGATGTCAAAATCACCTTCTAAGAGCTGAAACTACACTTCTTCCATGCTCATAATATTGCTCAGTTATGAAACGCGGCTGTTCCACAGTCCATGCAGTCATCTTGAAGGGTTAGTTTTAACTAACACTTTTATTTTGTTTTGTATCTTATCTTGTCTTGTATTGTCAAAACCTATACAATCCTGTACAAACTTGTAACTATCCTCTTTCGAATGATGCGTATGATTTTATAAAAGGACTTATACTTTAAGAGTTACAGGGGTTTCTTTTGGGTCCCATTTCTCTGGATCACCCTATATATACAAGCTCTTACATTTAGTGGTAGTAAAAATGATAATGAATTGATAAATAGTGAGTGATAGTGATAGAGAGTTTTCAATTGAAAATGCTGCTTTAAATGATTTTTTGAGTGGAAGAAAAAGTTAAATATATTTAAGAATTCTAAAAACAGATTCGGATTCAGTGCAAAAAAATACATAGGGACCATTTAGTTTGGTTCAGGAACCAAAATCCTTGTTTGGATGTACTGTATATTCCAAATATTAAAACGAAAAACTTGTTAGCAGATGTATAAATGGTTTATATATATATATATAATATATATATATATCTATATATATATTATATATATATATATATTATCTATATATACGTGTACAGGGTGTCCCGTAAGTCGGACCCATAGGGATTTTTATATAATATTTTTTTATTATGTTTGCAGGTAACCATGTCACTGACTAGAGGAGAGAGTTCAAGTTATTTTGCTGGTCGGACCCGCAGTCACCGGGAAGTGGCCGAAGAATTCAACAATATGCATCCAGACCGCGCACCAATCACACACAGATGTGTTGGCAAGTTGATAGCCAAATTTAAGGAAACTGGATCCGTAGCTGACAAGCCTCCAGAGGACCTTCACGGACGTTACGGAAGACGAAACCAGTACCAATGTGTTGGCTAGCTTCGCTGTCAGTCCCAAGAAGTCACTTCGACGCATGTCCAGCGAAACTGGGATCTCCAAGAGCAGCATCCACCGCATCTTGAAACTTCATCACTGGCATCCATACAAACTGCAACTCCATCAGCGTTTAATGAAGATGATCCTGATAGGCGAGTTCAGTTTTGCGAATGGGCAGAAGAACAATGCGTGAGTGATGAGACGTTCCCATCAAAAATTCTGTTCTCTGATGAAGCGAACTTTTATGTTTCTGGGAAGTCAACCGTCAGAACACTCGATACTGGTCACCAACAAATCCTCATTGGTTTGATCCTTCCAAGAACTGTGCCCAACGCCTCATGGTTTGGTGTGGGATATGGAAAGACAGAATCGTTGGTCCCTTCTTCTTTGACGTGACGGTAACCGGTGACACGTACCTCAAGATGTTGCAGGAGGAAGCATTTCCAAGCATGTTGAACCCAGCAGGCGACTACCCGGAGTGGTTTCAGCAGGATGGCGCCCTCCGCATTACGCCACGACGGTTAAAATTACCTTACCACACAGTTTCCAGAACACTGGATTGGACGACGAGGACATGTTGAGTTTCCACCAAGGAGCCCTGATCTTACTCCGCTGGATTTTTATTTGTGGGGCCACTTGAAAGCCAAAGTGTACGAGTCAAAATTCAGAACATTTTCCACCTTAAAGCAACGCATTGTGGAGGCGTGTCAAGAAATTTCTGCGACTGTGATTCAGAAAGTGCTGTCGCAGTGGAGATTGCGTCTTGAACTATGTGTGCGACACACGGCGGACACTTTGAACAGATTATGTAATAAATTTTTGGACTATTTTGTAATTTTATTAATTTTGCCCTATGGGTCCAGACTTACGGGACACCCTGTATATATATATATATATATATAATTATATATCTATATATATATATATATATATATTACACAGTATAATTTGTATAGTTACTTTTTATATACATATATTATATAGTTACCTTTTTTCATCTATTTTTTATAGTTACCTTTAATTAATGTTACTTTTATTTCTTTACGGGTCATTGTGAAATAAGTGCTTGGAATATTGACGGATTACCTAAAATAGTTAAAAAAAACTGAAAAATATTAAGTATGTCTCGTAGATGTGTTAATGATGCCGACAATTTTTGCTACATTTGTGGAGAATTTACTGTTAAAAATCAGAAAAGGTGCTTTATTCCTCTTATAAAAAAAGCTTATCATTTGTACTTCAGATGCAAGGTTAACAATGGGCACCCCATATTTGTTGCATTTCATGTGTAAACCCTCTCCGACAGTGGATTAAAGGTGCTCGTTCATCTATGTCTTTCGTAATACCAATGATTTGGAGAGAACAACAGGATCACTTAAATGACTGCTATTTCTGTATGACTAAAACATCAGGATTCTCTGCAAAAAAACAAAAAATCCATTCTATACCCTAATTTGGCATCGGCAATAAGACCTATCGCTCATGGTCTAGATCTTCCTGGTGTAGTACCACCCGAAACATATACTGTAGACTGTAGAGGATGAAGATGATGTTAAAGAGGCAAGTGCTGAAGCAGGTCCTACTAATGATCCAGATTTCAATCCTTCCACCCTAACTAAGCCACACATAATCTCTCAAGCGGAGCTCAATGATCTAGTTCGAGATCTAAACCTATCTAAAAATCAAGCTGAGGTACTTGGTTCAAGATTACAAGGGTGAAATCTTTTGGAGAAAAACACAAACATAAGTCTGTTTCGTAACCGGGAAAAGAATTTGTCCATTTTTTTTCAATGAAAGAAAATCTTTGGTATTGCAATGATGTTAATGCCCTGATGGAAGGCATTTGATTCATCAAAATTGAGTTTGAAAGCTGTTCTACTACATGATGGGAATATTTTTGCATCAGTTCCCATTGCTCATTCATTTCACCTAAAAGAATCATACGAAAATATGAAATATCTTTTAAACAGCATAGAATACAATAAGTATAACTGGAACATCTGTGGTGACCTAAAAGTTATAGCTCTTCTTTTGGGAATGCAGCTGGGGCATACGAAATATTGCTGTTTCTTATGTGAATGGGACAGCCGTGCTAAGTCTAAACATTACATTGTTAGCGATTGGCCAACTAGACAACTAGTAGAAGGTCAAAAGAATGTTTTGCATAAAAGCCTTGTTGAACCAAAAACTGTTTATCTACCACCTTTGCATATAAAATTAGGACTGATGAAAAATTTTGTGAAAGGTATGGATCGAAACAGCAGAGGATTTCAATACATTAAAGAAAAATTCCTCAAAATCAGCGAAGAGAAAATAAAAGAAGGAATATTTGTAGGACCCCAAATACGAGAATTGATGAATGATGATGAATTCGATACAGTTTTAGAAGGAAAAGAAAAAAATACTTGGAAGTGTTTTAAATCCGTCGCGACCAATTTTTTTAGGTAACAACAAAGCACTAAACTAGAAAGATTTAGTTAAAAGCATGCTGGTCCAGCATACCATGAAATGGAATGTAGCATGTCCTTAAAGATTCACTTTCTCCACTCCCATTTAAACTTCTTTCCTGAGAATTTGGGAGCTGTGAGTGATGAGCATGGCGAGCGCTTCCATCAGGATATTTTAAAGTTGGAAAAACGGTATCAGGGCAAATGGAACTCTTATATATTAGCTGATTACTGTTGGTCATTGTTAAGAGAAGCTCCTCGTACATCATACAAGCGAAAATATTCCACTAAATAATTTCAGTGGCTTTCTATCAGTGATGTAGTCGAGACCACCAAGTCCGAGACTGAGACCGAGACCGAGACCTGATCCTGTGAGACCAAGATCGAGACCGAGATCAAAGGTTCGAGATCGAGATCTATCTTCCGAGATCGAGACCCTTAAAATTCGAGATCGAGATCTATCTTCCGAGATCGAGACCCTTAAAATTCGAGATCGAGATCTATCTTCCGAGATCGAGACCCTTAAAATTCGAGATCGAGATCGAGATCGAGACCAAGCTCATGCCCTTTCAATCTGTTTTACACTACTATGGAAATTAGACTATGTTAAGTATATTAATAAACTAATAACTACTTTCTCAGATGTAGTGTGTTGAATGCAAAAAGTGTAGCCTATAAATTAACAAATGAATATATATAATATATATATACACGTATTTTTATTTAGTTACTTCTTTTATATCTGTTACAGAAGGTTTAATGAACGTACCCACTACCCAGTTTGACTTGTGCATTTATTTAAAGCATGATAGGTGCTCATTACACTCAAGGAACATCAGCATGCTCAGATGATCTGCTGAAGTTCAACTTCTGTGGGGCCTCATTATTATGCCTCCATGGCTAAATACACGCTCAATTGGAGCACTAGAGGCAGGCACTGTTAAAACAGTCATGGCAATATTGGCCAGTGATGGGAATTTATCCCTTTTCTGGTGCCAAAACTTTATTGGAGAGCAGTTGTCTAAAATATGAGATTCATCGATCTCTAAGAGGTACCGCCGCAACTATTCCCTGCGATTCAACATCTTCCCAGTTTCAACATGTATTTTTCATTACGGTCTCGAGAGGTCTCGAAAGGTCTCGGGGAGAAAAACCGAGACCGCGTCTGTCGAGACCGAGATCGAGACCGAGATCTAAATAGCGGAGACCGAGATCGAGATCGAGATCTGTAAATTGGGTCTCGAGATCGGTCTCGAGATCGAGACCGATCTCGAGACCTACATCACTGCTTTCTATTTATGTTTATTTAGCTGTATTTGTATAATAAAATAAATTGTTTATACTTGTATAGAACTGCATTTTTCCCAAAACCTCTATGACTCTATCACATAGAGTTTATGTGATAGAAAAATTCTGAAAACAGATTCGAACTTAGCGTGAAAAATTAATTTAGGATCAGTTATGTTTATGCAGGAACCAGAAAAAAAAGTTTAGTTTTGTTTAGTAATTGTCAATTTTACTAAATTTGAGTATACAATTTTTAAGGGTGATTTCACCTTCCCTTTCCTTTCAATCTTTCAAATGTTCCGTGGACGATTCCTCATTTCACGAAGGTCAAGCTTGTCGTTCCTCCTCTTCTCCCAGAAAAAATATTTATTTCAAGCAAAATTTTACTGAATTAGCAACTCGTAAATATATGTAAAGATTAATTTCCAGCGTCCGTAACTCAGCGGGTAACGCCGTTTCCCTATAAGGGAAATGAAGACACTGAGGTCGAGGGTCCTAATCCCCATGCTGCTGGTAATAACAAGACAGGAGTTACAGCAGTGGGACACATTATTTGGCCTGAGCGTTGTGCCAGTTTCTTGCCCTCCTGAATTATTATTATTATTAAGTAAAGATTAGCATATAGTAAAAGTGAACTTGTTAACGTCATAATCTCCTCAGTTAATGAGGTCTGTAAATGTAGACATAAATGATGAACAATTACATCTGTTGGTACAAGCTACATCGTGACCACATCGAAACACTGTTTCCCGTTAGATCAGTGAGGTTAAGCGACTTTGCTCGAGTCTGTTCAGTAATTAGATGATGTAGCGATCCGTAGCTAGTTCAGATCCCAAATAAAGCTGTAGATTCCTTCCGTCACATGACTTTTGCTGTTACGAAGGAGGTTAAACAACTCCAAACTAATAATTATTATAAATTTTGATGTAAATCCTTTATGTATGCCTAACAATTAATAATGAAGCATATGTGTGATGTAAACAGTAAGGTTCTCGTGTGACGTAAAATTTATAAACCATTTGGTTCCGTATTACACGGCAAAACAGGCTGAGGAAAGGGTCCTCTCAGAATTAGATTCCAAATTGGGGACCGCATAGACACTAACAGGGAACTTACTGACTCTCTTTTTGACCCTGTATACAAAAAAGCTATACCAAACAGGGAACATTTACGGTCAATGTTAGTAACCGTTTATTACTCGTAACTTTAAAGTTACACAAAGACCATTTACAGGTAGATACTTCCATTTAAAGGATCTACCAATTTTCCTGTTTACAGTGTGTAGACATGCATTTCACTTTTTTTCATATTACTGTATACTCATAACCCGAATAAAAAAATCGGGCATACCAATTGAGTATGGAAGATACTGCAATACTGAACTGCAATACTGAATTGCAGTACTGCAATATTGAACTGCTATTTTACTTAACTTTTGTATAATACTGTCTATACTAATAATAATTTACAAAGATATCAAATTTATGTAATTATTCATCATTATATATCTGTAATTGAAGACTGAACATTCAGTTGGTAATATGACGATGTTTTCATATGACGATGTTTTCATATGACGTTTAATGATAATTTGTCTTTTTGATCTTGATGTGATTTCGTGTTTGAACTCAAATCCAAAATTTGTTTATTTCATCTTCAGCTTTTACCGGAGGTTCAATTCTGAGCAATTTTGAAATTAATGAACTTTAAATGCGAATCACTGTAAAGAGAAAAGTTGGTAAATCTTTCAAGTGGAAGTACCTTAATGATCTTTTTGTAATTTTAAGGTTCCAAGTAATAAACGGTACCTAACATTGACCGTAAAAGTTACCTTTCTGGTATAGCTTTTTGGTATCTAGGGTCAAAATAAGAGCCAGTAAATTTCCGGTTAGTGTCTGTGCGGTCCCCAATTTGGAACCTAATTCTGAAAGTAGTTTTTCATTAACCTATTTTGATACGTAATACGGACCCAAACGGTTTAAAGTTTTCATATCACACCGAACTTTACTGCTTATCAGTGTATGATAATTCATACATTAGTTTTCAATTAATGGAATAATATAAATTCACTTCATGCAATACCTCCATGCAGTATCTTCAAATGCTATTATAATAATTATATTATTATTATTATTATTATTATTATTATTATTATTATCTTCAAAAGCCATTTCTTTTCAACATGCATGAAGATATATTTTTTCAAATGTTATCGAACGAATATGGCTTCCTTGCACGAAAAATGAACGATCTATTGTTATACCCATCTTGTGCTCAGATTTTGTTAACACGATCGTGGAATTTGAAATGAACAAAAATGTCATAATTGAGATAAACATGCACTCGTGGTTCCTCCGAGATATTTAAGAATTAATTAGCGAAAGGTAGGTCCACACTCCACAGCCACTAATTCTACGCACCTTTCTATGTTTCTGTTCCTATTTTTCTTTATTTTCTTCTTTCTTGGACTAGCCTAGAGTGGATCTTAGGGTCTTTGTTATCCCGTAACTCAGTAACTCTGCAATTCTGTAACGCTTTTGAGACTCTCTTTCTTTAGCGTCATTGTTGCCATTGTTCATCGTTATAAAGAGGAAAATGCAATCTTCACTATTTGGGATTTCTATACCATTAAACACTATAGAAATTATGTAAACTCAAGATCGATCACTATAAAAAAAAAAAATAAAGGAAAACTTCCATAATATTTAGGTGACATTTTATCTGCCACAAAATTATGAGGTAATTCTTTCTTTGATATCATACGAAAATATTACATTTCTAATAGCATAAATTAAATTTGCTTCTTAAATTTGAGGAAAAAGAAAACATTAGCATCATCCTATTTTCTTTTTGTCTAAAAATTAAATTAAATTTACGCCATTTTTGTAGAATATCAAACAACTACGTTATAATTTGGTGTAGAAAAACCACTTTCATTTATATAGTGTGATAATGTATTGCGAGGCTGAAGAAGTTCTAAACAAAAATGACAGTGGTTTCGATGAGTGGCTAGTTCATCGATATAAGAAAAGTACTCTCAAAACTAACGTCACTGTATTAATTTTTTTAAAAATTAATTTCCATGTGATTTCTTTGACATCTTCACGCATACAAAGTAATTTCATTCTTACATTAAAGATATAAAGCCTTAATTCGCTAAGCTATATACGAGTATAAGTAATGGAGTAATATAACGAAAAGGAATTGCCTCAAGGTGGCACTTTATAGAAAATGGCATTCGATTTAATATTCAGTAATAATAATTATCAATGACGAAGACCATGCAGAAAATGGCACTGCAACTCAACTAATGCAGTACATTGCACTAACCCCCGAATTATTTTTATCATAATCGGAATTCGAACCCCTGACCTCATTGTCTTCACGTTTAACCTTCAAACTTCCATCAAATAATAGTCGATGGTTTTACTTCTCCTTTTAAAAGTTTCGTATGATCATTACACATCGATTTGTGTTTTAATTTCACTATAATCGTTTTTCTCTGTAATAACATTACGGATACGTTTATCTTTTATCGGACTTACAGATCAAAATGCTCTTTTCCTAAAATATCTTTTTAATCTGCATGTAATATGGTCGAGCGCTCGAGAAGTATATATATATATATATATATATCGTAAAGAACGACGCTTGTATAGGAGATATTCCGCGCAAGACGAGAAAGAGAAAACAACAAATGAAAAAATGAAGTACCACCTGGGAATCGAACCCGGGATCTTCCGATTGCCGGTCAGACGCGATAACCACTACACCATGGACTCCACTCTTCCAAATGCCGTAATTCCTCTACATACTCGCAGAAACCAATGCCCCAAGGGGCGTCGTTCTTTACGTTATTTATACTGCGTGTTCTTTGCAGTTGAATGTATATAATGTTACGGCAAGCGGGAGGTGCCCCTTGGGGCATTGGTTTCTGCGAGTATGTAGAGGAATTACGGCATTTGGAAGAGTGGAGTCCATGGTGTAGTGGTTATCGCGTCTGACCGGCAATCGGAAGATCCCGGGTTCGATTCCCAGGTGGTACTTCATTTTTTCATTTGTTGTTTTCTCTTTCTCGTCTTGCGCGGAATATCTCCTATACAAGCGTCGTTCTTTACGTTATTTATACTGCGTGTTCTTTGCAGTTGAATGTATATAATGTTACGGCAAGCGGGAGGTGCCCCCTTGGGGCATTGGTTTCTGCGAGTATGTAGAGGAATTACGGCATTTGGAAGAGTGGAGTCCATGGTGTAGTGGTTATCGCGTCTGACCGGCAATCGGAAGATCCCGGGTTCGATTCCCAGGTGGTACTTCATTTTTTCATTTGTTGTTTTCTCTTTCTCGTCTTGCGCGGAATATCTCCTATACAAGCGTCGTTCTTTACGTTATTTATACTGCGTGTTCTTTGCAGTTGAATGTATATAATGTTACGGCAAGCGGGGGTGCCCCCTTGGGGCATTGGTTTCTGCGAGTATGTAGAGGAATTACGGCATTTGGAAGAGTGGAGTCCATGGTGTAGTGGTTATCGCGTCTGACCGGCAATCGGAAGATCCCGGGTTCGATTCCCAGGTGGTACTTCATTTTTTCATTTGTTGTTTTCTCTTTCTCGTCTTGCGCGGAATATCTCCTATACAAGCGTCGTTCTTTACGTTATTTATACTGCGTGTTCTTTGCAGTTGAATGTATATAATGTTACGGCAAGCGGGAGGTGCCCCCTTGGGGCATTGGTTTCTGCGAGTATGTAGAGGAATTACGGCATTTGGAAGAGTGGAGTCCATGGTGTAGTGGTTATCGCGTCTGACCGGCAATCGGAAGATCCCGGGTTCGATTCCCAGGTGGTACTTCATTTTTTCATTTGTTGTTTTCTCTTTCTCGTCTTGCGCGGAATATCTCCTATACAAGCGTCGTTCTTTACGTTATTTATACTGCGTGTTCTTTGCAGTTGAATGTATATAATGTTACGGCAAGCGGGAGGTGCCCCCTTGGGGCATTGGTTTCTGCGAGTATGTAGAGGAATTACGGCATTGGAAGAGTGGAGTCCATGGTGTAGTGGTTATCGCGTCTGACCGGCAATCGGAAGATCCCGGGTTCGATTCCCAGGTGGTACTTCATTTTTTCATTTGTTGTTTTCTCTTTCTCGTCTTGCGCGGAATATCTCCTATACAAGCGTCGTTCTTTACGTTATTTATACTGCGTGTTCTTTGCAGTTGAATGTATATAATGTTACGGCAAGCGGGAGGTGCCCCCTTGGGGCATTGGTTTCTGCGAGTATGTAGAGGAATTACGGCATTTGGAAGAGTGGAGTCCATGGTGTAGTGGTTATCGCGTCTGACCGGCAATCGGAAGATCCCGGGTTCGATTCCCAGGTGGTACTTCATTTTTTCATTTGTTGTTTTCTCTTTCTCGTCTTGCGCGGAATATCTCCTATACAAGCGTCGTTCTTTACGTTATTTATACTGCGTGTTCTTTGCAGTTGAATGTATATAATGTTACGGCAAGCGGGAGGTGCCCCCTTGGGGCATTGGTTTCTGCGAGTATGTAGAGGAATTACGGCATTTGGAAGAGTGGAGTCCATGGTGTAGTGGTTATCGCGTCTGACCGGCAATCGGAAGATCCCGGGTTCGATTCCCAGGTGGTACTTCATTTTTTCATTTGTTGTTTTCTCTTTCTCGTCTTGCGCGGAATATCTCCTATACAAGCGTCGTTCTTTACGTTATTTATACTGCGTGTTCTTTGGAGTTGAATGTATATAATGTTACGGCAAGCGGGAGGTGCCCCCTTGGGGCATTGGTTTCTGCGAGTATGTAGAGGAATTACGGCATTTGGAAGAGTGGAGTCCATGGTGTAGTGGTTATCGCGTCTGACCGGCAATCGGAAGATCCCGGGTTCGATTCCCAGGTGGTACTTCATTTTTTCATTTGTTGTTTTCTCTTTCTCGTCTTGCGCGGAATATCTCCTATACAAGCGTCGTTCTTTACGTTATTTATACTGCGTGTTCTTTGCAGTTGTATATATATATTATATATATGGCTGATAGTCACATTATACGCGTGATCTTCTTTATTTTGAAATAACCCGCGAGAAAAAATGAAACAACCACTCCGAGTATCGAAGTACTTCAGGGTTTATTTCATCGCTTCTTGAGGGAAACTGAAAATATAGACAGGTCCGCCCAGCTTGTGTAGACCTTATATACACACTGCAAACAAAATCACTCTATTTCTTCACTATCATAAATGAATATAAAAGAAACAGAAAGACGTCCATGAACTTAGCCACATTTTACTCTTCATCATTCACTTGTAAAGCCGAATTAGAAAAGCAATACCACAACCACAAAGGAATTTTAAAAACATTAAAAAGACATGACAAATGCGGTTATTGTAATTCCTCTATAAAAAGAATATAATATTACTTATTTGCATTTGTAATTCTTCTTTACGTGCATTTATTATTACAAATTATTTCCTTTTAAAAAATCCGTTATATTAACTTTAAAGGAAGTTAAAGTATCGTGCGATGCTCATGTTTTCAGTTCAATGATATTTCGCTTATATATACACACATACTTCTAACGCGTTAATAAATATACACATGAATACGTATATATACATACATGAACGCTTATAAACATACGTAAGTAGAGTTAAGTTAAATCTTACGATTCAGGAAGCTAAAGCAGGATTTAGCAGGATTCAACAAGCTGAATTGTATGGCGCAACAACATACAGCTCAAAGCGCCACTATAAGGTCTTAGTTCATAGTTTTCTGCTAAGCTATGGTAATGCCAAGCCTTTATAATGTCTTTATAAAATTTGCCAAGCCTTTATAATGTTTTTAGAAAATTTGACTAATTTGAAGTAACAAAAACCGCATAAAATGCCGTTCTGTATATTAAGTAAATAGAAAGGTTTTTTTGCAGTGTACCTTATCAGAAACCTCTCACCAAAGCTCTAATCCCTCGGATTACTGAAGGGTGGTAGAAAACTCTCTTTTATAATGATTTAAAGTAAGGTTTGAAACACAAACATCATGTTTGTACTTACTTGGGATCACCCGAAGATCAGGGCCCCCCCCGCCTTCTTTAGTTACCTTTATAAGGCTAACTAACGAAAATATCACGACCTAACCTGACCAATCGTCAAGGGCATACAATTGACCAATCGTCAAGGGCGTACAACTGACCTAACGATTGGTTAGGTTAGGTCGTAATATTTTCGTTAGTAAGCCTTATAAGGGTAACTAAAGAAGGCTGGGGGCCCTGATCTTCAGGTGATCCCTTACTTGGACTAAAATTAAAATTACTAATATGTTTAATACACGCTGCTTCAATTATATTTCCCTCAACATCGTTATTATTTCGAAATAAACCACCTGACTTATTTCACTTAAATGCATGATTATTATCACGTATATGAACAAATATGGCGCTAGATTTATTACCTGTACAAATACGATATTTCTACTGTTTGATTGTAGTGTCCACAGTTTTGCCTGTTTGATCACTAACACTAAATTACAACCTTACATTGGAACATTCACAGGAATATTATTACGAACTAATAAACCCTTAACCGAATTAATGTAAATAAACACACATTCATTTCTACGTCTCTAAGCACGTGAGGTGAATGAAATTTTTATGATAATGGCAAACATTCAACTCACATTCGTCATATTTATTCACATAATAATACAATTGACTGGAATAATTCAGGTGTTTTGTTCAGAAATAATAATAATAATAATAATAATAATGTTCAAAGAAATAATATAATTGAAGCAGCGTGTATTGAGCTTCTTAGTAATGTTAATGTTAGTTTAGGTATGTATAAACTTCATGACTGTATTTCCAACCTTACTTTAAAGCATTATAAAAAGGGGTTTTACCACCCTTCAATAATCCGACGGATTAGATCGCTCTTGAGAGGTTTCTTATAAGCTAGGCGGACTCATCTGTATTTTCAGTTTCCCTGAAGAAGAATTAAAATAAATTCGAAAGTACTCGGAGGATGTTCTACTTTTTCATGTGAGTTATGAACTCGAGTATCGGGGCAACTCAGAACTCCTGACGGAGGTGTACTATAAATACCTTACCTCGTGAAGACGTCCGGATAATGCGTTCTAGCAAAGGCCTTTTCGAGCTCCTCCAGTTGGTAGGACGTGAAGGTCGTTCTATACCTCCTCTGCTTCCTTTTAGGAGTAAATTCTCCTCCTTCTCCCGTATCACCTTCTTCGCACTCCTCTAAAATTCCTTCTTCCTCGAGGACTCCCTTATCGTCCTCTTCGTCTGTGACGTTCGTAGGACTCGTTAACGCTACTTCTCCTTCAGCAGGAGACTTCGGGGGGCCTTGAGAAACGCTGGACTGCGTTGGGGAGGAACTTTTTGGGGATGATTTTGTTTCTTCGTTGGAAACTCCGTTAGAAAATATGGCAGACGGAGTCTCCGAAGGACGATACTCCTCTGTGAAGGAGAAAATCAGCGTATAAGTAAGGTATTGGTTTAAACTGCTATTAAATACTAAAATTTTAGGTGCTGCTTTATTGGTTTAAAATTATATCATTTAAATGCTAAAACGGTGTTCTTTTATTGGTTTAAAGTGATCTGATTTAAGTTCTAAAATGGAGTTGCTTTATTGGTTTAAATTAACTCATTTTAATCCTAAAATGGTGTTGCTTTGGTGATTTAAAGTAGCTTGATTTAAGTCTTAAACTGGTGCTAATTTATTGGTTAAGCGATCTGATTCAAATCTATAAATTGGTGCGGATTTTTCACTGGTTTAAAGTGACCTAATTTAAATTCTAAATTATTGGACTTTATAATTTTAATAATAATAATAATAATAATAATAATAAAGCCACTTGATTTATATCTCAAATTAATTTTATACTTGAATACATGGTTCAAAATTTTACATTTTTAATCCACTTTACAAGGAAATTTTAACGATTTTAAAACCTAAAGTAATGGCATAGATATTCCTTCGAAATGACGTAACTTAATTACATGCATAAAAATTAATATTACGAGTCGACTAAGAGAAAATAGTCTTATTTTAAACTTTCACCAAAGAAAATTTGTCTTCGTCGACTTCATTCTTAAGCACGAAATTAACTCTTAAAGTAAGAGAACAAAATTGTACAAAGATGTACTTACTTTGAGGTCAGATTTAAGATCACTTTTAACCAATTTAGTAAGATCATTTAGAGCTTAAAGACCAATCATTTAACATTAGTTTAAAAGTCTTGGATTCATTTTAAGATTATGAAATAATTTCGGGTTTTAAATAACTTTTAAATTAATCAAAGATGTAATATTATTTCCGAACTTGAGTCACTTTCAAAAGTCAGTTTCAGTATAGGATTTAACCCTCAAAATTAAGGCAGCGCATTTTTGCGAACTGCTCTTGCATCATTCTCTCTCATTTTGCGAGAGAGTGTCGCTTTTCATTGGTTAAAAATGAGTTTAAAACTTATACTTTGATGTTTAATTGCTTTAAAGTGAATGGAAACTTTATCTTACGTCTTTGGATTGTATTGATTTAAAGCCTATTTTGTCTTAATGATTTTAAATTTTTAAATACTGTAAAGTACTTTAAACTGATTTTAAAATGGAAGTTACAGTATAATACTGTTGGAATACAGAGTGTCCATAAATTATCTTTACAAAGTCAATGTTAAAAAATGAGTAAGGTAAGTATAATTAATGAATTAAAGACTCCAAAAATATCTAATGCGCGGAAAACATTTACTTCATTTCTTCGCTTTAAACGTTCTTATCAACTTTTCAGTTACCAAAATCTATACGCCACTTGCATGTAACAAAAGTGAAAGATACAGGGTGATCCAAAAGTTACTGCGTACCACGACCATAAATAACTATGTTTATATATACGTTACACAATGGTCTCAGGGGACCATTCTGAGTTGTATTGTGTGTGTGTGTATATATATATATGAGCATGATAAAAATACACTATAATAAAAATATTCTTCGTTTGTATGTTATGAAATATGAAATATATTGGTTAAAAGTAAATATACAACGAGAGGTTTGTATGAAAGAGAACTGATGTTAAACAAACGCTAACATAACACAACGGAGGAATATCTGCTACATATCAAAATTAGTATCTTTAATGAGAAAATGAAGCCTATTCAAAGATAAAGAAAAACTAGCAATTCAGCTTCATTATGCAGACATAAATAAAACATTACAACGAATGAATGTTCATAAAACTCAATAATCTGTGAAGTCGAAAATCACGTAATCCCGCCCATATGCTGTAAGCTCCACCCATTTTTCGTAAGCCACGCCCACTCTCACATCCCACGGCGTCCGAGTCATTTTTTCCTTGTGATTGAATTGTATTAAGTTGTAAAAAGTTGAAAAATGTAAAATAATAATGAAAAAAAAGTACTAAACCAATTTTTTTTTTCCAATTAGGTTGGTTGTGTATTACAGTAAATTTATATTTGTTAAAATATGTAATATATTATAATGTGAAAATGTATATATTTTCTGCGCATATATTATATAGATACAAAACAGGAGTATTTACAATGTTTCCATGGTAACGTAGGTATATGAACCTCTTATTATTTTCACCTTCAGAAATAAACGTAAACATTATATGAGCATTATTTGTTATAATAAAAAATATAAGAATTGGAAAATTAGACATCTAATTTTACTTAAAAAACTTTATTTATATATATATATATACTTTTTATAAATTTCAGGTTTTTAGGCGAACTATTTTCTGAAACTGATATAGTACATTTTGTAGCTCGTAAACCTTCCTTAAATAGAAGTGAATATACTGTACATCTAATTATCTTTATCTCGGTGCTGTCTTTATACTATATTATATATATATATATATATATATATATATATATATATATATATATATTTGTCTTTTCTTAGACAGAAATACTTGGTGAAAATTTTTCGGGTCACCTGAAGATCCGTCACTCCATCCTTTTTTAATTAGCTTTACAAGGCTAACTAACGAAAATATCACGACCTAACCTAACCAGTCGTCGAGGGCGTACAGTTGACCTAACGATTGGTTAGGTTAGTTCGTGATATTTTCGTTAGTTAGGCTTATAAACCTAACTAAAAAAAGGCTGGGGTGACGGATCTTCAGGTGATCCAATTTTTCTATTTGTGAAAATTTTCACATATTTATTTATTTTTATTTATCAACTAGAAAATTTACTGCATAGGGGTACAGTTTCAGAAAATAGTTCGCCTAAAAGCCTGAAATTTGTAAAAAAAACACAAGAAATTACTAATTGGTCATATTCTGTTTTACTTTGGATAATTTATTCTTTTTGGTGACAGTAATTAAATATCAAAATCAAAACCCACTCATCCACCAATTAGTAATTTTTTGTTTTTTAGAAAGGTTAGGTTTCTAAACGTACTTTTTTTCGAGAACTCCCATAACAAAAAGTTACTTGGTTATAACTTTCTAACATACATTGTCAGCTATTTGCAATGTCAACCAACCCCAGTAGTTACATTCGACTGTACCATAATTGTACCACTCATTTAAAAGAAAATAGTTTTACCCAAAAAATTGGATTACCTGAACATCAGGGCCCCCAGCCTTCGTTAGTTAGCCTTATAAGGCCAACTAACGAAAATATCACGACTTAACCTAACAAATCGTTAGGTCAACTGTACGTCCTTGACGATTGGTTAGGTTAAATCGTGATATTTTCATTAGTTAGCCTTATAATGCTAACTAAAGAAGGCTGGGAGCCCTGATCTTCAGATGATCCATCATTTCTTCTATTTAAAGAAGTTATGTATCATTAAAAGAAGTTATAGTATCATCTGAAAAGAAGCTTCGACACCCAAAAGAAGGAAAAACCTCCCCTAGAATGCACTTCAAAAAGAAGTTATAAGTTCTAAATTTAGAAGGTTTTATTTTGGGTGATTGAAAAGAAAATGAGATTTTTGCGAATGAGGAAAATGAGTATAATTTAAATGCAAAGCAAGAGTTGGAATATCCGTTCTTGAAGAATGGAGCTGGAATGCGAAGCAAACACGCTATGATCGTGAGAATTATCTCTAAGGCTGGCCGCACACAGGATCTTCTGGCGACTCACGACTGACGACTCGATTCGCGCGTACATCTCCCCAGAATCGCGTCGCGGTCGCTGCATTGCGCGGGGCTCCCATTCAGTCAATTTAAAATCATACTCGACTCGGGTCGTCACTACCCAAGTCGTCAGTCGTTAGTCGCAAGACGATCCTGCGTGCGGCCGACCTAACAGTACATTGAAAACGCACATTATTTAATTTAAAGAAAAACTTTGTTTACATTTTAACCTAATAAAGTACCGTGTTCCCAATTATGAGGTTCACTTTTGTTAAAATTTAACTATAATTAATTTAAAATAAATTTGGTTTAGATTAAACGCGTAAAAGTGTGTTTATCCGCAATTAATCATTTTCAAATTTCCCACATGAAGTGAAGTCCCAATTCCGAGGAAATAAAATACGTTAATCTTATCATTTATTCAGTTAAGTTTTAACAAAAATGGACCTCCTAATTTTCAACACAATACTTCGTTTGTTTAATATCCGAACAAAGATTTTGTTTAAGTTAAATAAAGCATTTTTTGAGGGTGGGCAAAAGGTCTGGGCACCCCCTCAAAATAAGATAGTGTACATGAAAGAAGGAATTTATTGCATATTCACAGTTTTAACATTTAGGATCACCTAAAGATCAGGGCCCCCAGCCTTCGCTAGTTAGGCTAACTAACGAAAATATCACGACCTAACCTAACCAATCGTTAGGTCAACTGTACGCCCTTGACGATTGATTAGGTTAGGTCGTAATATTTTCATTAGTTAGCCTTATAAAGCTAACTAAAAAAGGCTGGGGGCCCTGATCTTCAGGTGATCCAACATTTAATTTAATTTTTAATTTTACAAAAAAAAATTACTAAAATGCAAAAAAATTAGATTTGCAAATATTTTGAGGGGGTGCCCAGACCTTTTGCTCACCCTATATATTGCAAGCAGTATATATATATTAAACTTAGAAATAACATTAAGACATAATTCAATAAATGGATACAATTAGTTAATTCCATTTCTATTACATTTTCTTGTTCATCTTTTTTTCTTTCTTTTTCAGAAATTGCAGAAGTTACAAAAAAAGATTCACGTCAATCATTCTTTCTTTTGGTACAGTTCCAACGTCTTCTTCTGGAGCACAGTCTCATTTTATATTTTTTGTTCTTATACAAGAAATGTTTTCCCAGTCCTTGACTTTAATCTCTTTCGTACCATCACACTTAAATTTAGTTAACTGCGCATGCGTAGTAAAACACGCTTTTACAAATACACGATTTGTATGCTGCGTTAATTGACTATAAACAAACGTGCAGAAACGCTCTGTCGCTGTTACAAAACGGCTTTCTGGAAAGAGGCCATTGCGAATTTTTTTGTGTAGGATGTCGTGTCATTGGTAGGAGGGTCAATGCACACACGTGACTTTCATAATTAAGTAAAATAATATTATACAGTATCTCTATATATGTAATCTTTTTTTTTTTTTGGAAAGGTTGTTCCAGCGGTCAGTTTTCTTCTAAAAGAAATTTATAGTGGATGAAAAAATTTTAATTGAAATTATCTAAAACTTGAGTATGTAGCAAAGGAAAAAAAATGAAAATTTAGGTGTTCTAAATGTGAAATGATGATGGTTAGTTGATGGGGTTGTTTAATTTTTTTCGCGACATCTAAAGTCATATGATGGAGGGGAACTACAGCTTTACGCGAGATTCGAACTACCGGTCGCTACATCATCTGGATGCGGAGGACAGCCTCCCATCCAACTACTCTCCAGACCCACTGCCGCTTAACTTCGCTGATCGAAGGGAAGTTGTGTTACGACACTGGCCAAGACGTAGTCCTGTGAAGTAATGAGGTTGGGCATACGTTAATAAAATTGACGATGAAGTTAACTCTGACCTTTGATAACAGTTAATACAAGGTATGTCATTTCGGAGCTATTGAAGAATAGGGACCCCAGCCTTCTTTAGTTAGCTTTATAAGGCTAACCAACGAAAATATCATGACCTAACCTAACCAATCGTCAAGGGCGTACAGTTAACCTAACGATTGGTTAGGTTAGGTCGTGATATTTTCGTTAGTTAGCCTTATAAGCCTAACTAAAGAAGGCTGGGGTCCCTATTCTTCAATAGCTCCGTCATTTCTTCATTCATTGATATACAGTAACATCACAGTCTGTCTACTTGTATTTATCACACAGACAAACATTTACAGTATAACTAAATGCGTATTTTTTTTATAACTATTTGCCAAACCATATCTACATGGTTTATTCATCCATAGAATGATTAAGCTATAACTATTCTTCTATATTATGATAAAATTAATTAAATTATACGTGGTTGAACCAACCACACGAATTAGTTATCAAAGAAATTGGTTTGTAGCAATCCTAGTTTTATTCCATAACGTGTAAAAACTGAGAAGTTCTTTATTAAATAATTAATGACAGACTTATTTATTTTGGTTTCTCATAAAATATTACAATAAATAAATTGACCAAATGTCAAAAAGAAATGTTAAAACAAATGTTAAAAAGAAAATGTTAAAAAGAAATTCACGCGAATGAGCGTCTAAACTTTAACATTGATTCTGCATGAAGAAATATTCTTAGTTAAAAGATTTACATATATGGTTAATAATAATAATAAATTGCACATCATATAAAATGGTTAATTCAACTATAGTTAATCCACCTGTTCAGTGGTTACATTATGAATGAATGACTATGAATGTATAAATGAATAATTATTTATTTATAAAATAAATACAATTTTATTTATGAAATTTTACAATTTTACAATTTTATTTATGAAATTTTACAATTTTACAATTTTATTTATGAAATTTTACAATTTTATAATTTTTATTTTTACAATTTTACAATTTTTGTTGTTAAAATAATTTTAACATAAAATAAATAATTTTAAAGCTGAACTATTTATTTTATTTAATTTGGCCCTTAACCTTTAGGCTTATTCCACCGAATTATTGTCTTTACTCTTAACTGTTTAGTTTAAGATTATAGTGTCGATAATGATTATAATGATGATGTAAATTTTAGTTACAAGTTAATAACAAAACCTCTTCAAGCATTTTTAATATACTCTGTACGTAATAAAGTTTTGAATCCTTGAAGTCTGTTATTGTGGACATGCATGCCTGAATATCTGAGTCTCTCTCTCTCTCTCTCTCTCTCTCTCTCTCTCTCTCTCTCTCTCTCTCTCTCTCTGTATATAAATTAATTATAGGTTAAATGAATTGCGAGAAGAAAATAGAGTCGTAACACTTGCCTTGATTTCCTTGACAAAATGAGTGGCATCCCAAATCAGAGACAATTGTCTCCGATTTGCCAAATTTAATTTAAAACCCCCTCTCCTACTCCTTCCCCCTCAAAAGAAGGAATCCGCAATTTCAGAAACTTTTCTGTTGTCAATGTTGTTTTTGTTGTTTTTGTTGTTGGTTGTGGTGGCGTTGTTGATGTTGATGTTGTTGACAATTTTCAACATTTTTTTCTGCACGTTTCCTCAAGTTTTCCTTTATTATAATTTTGTTGATGAAAAAAAAATAATTAAAAAAATTAAATTTAATGAAATGAATGAAGAAAAAAAATGTCCAAAAAGTGGAACAAATTCATTGGTTTTAAATTAAAAATTTCTTAAAAAAAAAATAAAATTAAAATTCCGTTAATTTCTTTGGACGAACGTTAGATTTTGTCTCTCTCTCTCTCTCTCTCTCTCTCTCTCTCTCTCTCTCTATATATATATATATTATATATATATATATACATATATATAAATATTTGACCCTGCAGGTATTAATGCCACGCAAAACGCGATAATTCCTTCGTGTTATTTCGAGCATCAAATTTGTAAATTACTCCTTCATGCTTTACTGTCTTATCTTTTTTGACCGAGAAGTTTTTTATCGGATTTCTTCGGATTTTTTTGGATATGGACGCGCTGATTTTAATATATCAAAGGAAGAAAATGAATTTTGATAAATAATTGAGAGAGAGAGAGAGAGAGAGAAGAGAGAGAGAGAGATTTGGTTTTTATATTCAAATCGATTAAAGCGTTTGAATTCAATGTAAGTTTTTTATATAACTGTTGTGCTATATCATCTTTTGAAGATTTTCACATCACGTGTATATATAATATATATATATATATATATATATATATATATATATATATATTATATATATATATATATATTTAAAGGCTAAGGTTGAAATGTTGCAAGATCTTGGCAAGTCTGTATATTCACAATTTCCTGAGGGTCGACGAACACCTTTCATTATACACACAGAAGGGCTTGTTCGGTCAACCTGGTCTCTCCATTTGAGTTTCTGACGAAGGATTTAATTCTTTCAAGTGTGGAGAAGGACCTCTTCGCGGTTGCGGCGGACTGAGGCAACGTCGACAATATGCGGAAAAGATTTCTTTACGTTCGGGAAGAACTTTTCATTGCGAGAACTCGGAGGTCAGCGCTCTTGCGTCAGGAAGCATTTCCTGATAGAAATCAATGCATTCTTGGAGATCATCTGGACTGCCTTTCGTACACCGCCTTTGAAAGAATGTTTTATAGTAAAGAAACCAACTCGGTGTGTCATGTAAATCTCTCTTCAGGCTTTGAGGAAAAATAATCAAGAAACGCAAAAAGAGGGAGCGGCGGTAGCACTCCACAACGTCAGAAGCTGGGACATTTTCGTATGACCTTTGTCCCCTTATGGTTCTAAGCATAGCAATTTCCTCACCAACGGCAAACACCATTTCTCCTGAAAGCTCAAATATTTCCTGGAACTCTGCGTCAGCATTTGCACGTCTCTCGCTGAAAACCCTCAGGACGCACTACACGGAAGAACAACTCTCAACGCCAAGTCACAGCCAATTTTCTGCAGTGCTTTGCAGCGTGGCGGTGTGTGAGGAAAATAGCTTCTTTGCTACGTTGAAAGTGAGGACAAAGGACCCCTTCGCGACTATGCTGAGAAGTTGGTGCGCACAAAATCAAAATGACTCGTATATTGTCGTAAGTAACTCATATTGAGGCATTACAGATTACTCATGATCTATTTTATTAGTTTGAAACATTTAGATAGTTAGTAACTCATGAAAAATAACTCATGACTCACCATCATCCTCATACAATTACGCTCGCGCTAGATGAGCAAAAATGTTTCAACTCGTCAATTTGGTTTTGTGTGTGATCAGTCTCGGCCGTTTCATTATTTAGCCAATTCTCTAGCTTTTCTCTTCACCCAACGTGTGTTGCATATAATTACAAGTTTGTTGTGCCGTAAAGAAGGGAGATCAGTCTTAAATTTCTCCTTCAAGACGTTCGAACGTTGAGTCGAACCATGGAAGAACTTAACTTCTCTCACTGTCCCAAGGCTGTTTCTGTACAAAAGGAACGCTACACGACTTTGACAAGTCGAAGTTGAGCGAGTGCGCTGCGCAGTGTACATACAGCGACTTTGGTTACTCCTTCAAAATGGCCGCTCGTACGCCGTTCGAGTGATTACTACCCATTCATTGGTATTCCCATTCCCATTCGCGGTCCACAAGTGAGAATGTACAAAAGTGAAAAAATTCACATTTGAGAAAAGCCTTTCTTGATTTGGGAAACAATATCACTACATTCCCACTCGCAGCAAACGGCGCTGAGTGGGAACCTTTAATATTTCCTAACCTAATATTAGCCTAACCAATCAGAATCTAACTTATCGTGTCCTAACCAATCTTAACTCAACCTAACCGATCATAACCTAACTCGGACCAAAGTGGAAATGGCCGTGGATGAAAATGAGAATGACATAAATTGGGAATAGACCGATTTGAAAATGCCTCGTTTGAGATTCTCACTTTCTCATTTTCCCATTCATGGCGCGAAATCGAATGAGAATGACGGTGAGTGAGAGTAAACCGTTCAAGTGATCTCTTACTGCGGGGGCGCCGTCATACTCCTGACCGACCAGGTACTGCAGCTTCTCGAGCCTCTTTGTAATGAACTCCAGCAAATCTTCACGAAACACACCATTCTGGTCGTCTACAGTAAGTAGCGCACCCAAAGCGACATCTGCTCGATCAGGGTAACATTGGTTGTTTCGTCAACAAGAAATGAAAAACATTTGACTCCATTCAATTTTCTTACTGTCTCATTCTGGATGATTTTTCCGCAGATATATGATTTTTTCAATTACTGAACTCATATACATGTCATGTGCAGAGCAGGATTCAAGGTGCTTCTTGAGAACGGTGTTAACGGACATGGCATGAAATCTCGGCAAAACCCTGAAGTTCCTGTCGTTGATCTTCGGATCCTCTTTCAAGACTGGTCCGGATTCAAAACAACCTCAGAGAACGATTTCCTGACGACCACACAGGATTTTCCTGGGTCTGGCACATCCTCCTGAGTAGGGATGGAAAATAACCGAAAAGTGTAAAACCGGTTTTCACCGTCGCTATATTCTTAAAGCCGGTTTTTACCGGTTTTCACCGATGGGATTCTGTATGCTGTTTAGGGAGGTAAATGATCAAAATATTAAACAGAAATAAGGATTTAATTGGTTCAATCAAGTATTTGTAACATTTGAATTAAAAAGTTTATTATCGAACTTGATTTTTGAAATAACACTTGAGAAACAAAGAGCATTAAGTGTCTGATCTATCTGACATTCTTGATCGAATCTTTGTGACGAATAAACCAGCAGCTGAAAACACTCTCTCGGACTCTACGCTGGTGGCTTTTATTGTAAGCAACGCCTCGTACATTCGATCCAAATTTTCGCTTCTATTCAAAGTAGCTTCAAAATATTTGAATTCATTGTTTACGTCAAAGGTCTCAGAAGAATCTTTCTTGGGTTTCATTTTCAGTTTGTTTATCTCATACATGTACTCGTTCATAAGTTGATCGTCATCATTTACTTCACGACCTAAGCTGCATTGTGAATCTTCGAGTTTCGAAGCAATTGATTGGACTTGGTCGTCTGTTTCTGAAATCTGGCAAGCTTCTGGAAAAAGCCTCTTAAATGTATGATC
This sequence comes from Bathynomus jamesi, assembly GCA_023014485.1. NCBI lineage: Eukaryota > Metazoa > Arthropoda > Malacostraca > Isopoda > Cirolanidae > Bathynomus > Bathynomus jamesi. The sequence goes on along the minus strand of JAJOZX010001223.1, from coordinate 899,532 downwards.
CGCATACTTCTTAAGTGCTTGTCTTGAAGGAAAGAGGGACGGTGCTGATGATTAATTTTTCAAGACCTCGGGATTGTGAAGAAAATTCAGCAAGGCGAGAGCCTCTTTTTGTCTTCTCGATGAGTAGCGATCAATGAGACACTGACGTAGCTCAAAAGCTAAAGGATTGTTTTTGCTTTCAAATTTATCCAAAATGAACTTCATGGAAGATTCAGCTTTGAGCAAATTTGCATCTTCGGAACAGAGTCCCTTCAAAACAATTTCCAGTGGACGAAGCGTGTCAAAGAGGCTCTTTAGAGCATTCCATTCTTCATCTGAAATCGTCTCTGTTGAGCGTATCACTCTGAGGGCCTTTGGAATGCAATTTAGTTTCAAAAATCTTTCTATCATGGCCAAAAGACTGTTCCACCTCGTTCTACACAGTCAAGGATAAGCTTCATTTCCTTTCCATTAAATTCATCTTTGACAAAATCCTCCAATCTCTCATTTTTCAAAGGAGACTTTCGAAATATGCGGCAGATTTTTCTCACTTTATTTATTACTTTTAAGTAATCTTCTCGAAGTTTTGGAAGAACAATTACGTCATCTATGTCGGACTCAAAAATTGTATCAGTGCATAAAATTTCACACTCATCTTCGCTTAACTCATGTGCAGAGTGTTCATCTTCTTCGATGGCTTCATCTTCAGGGGTAGGGTCACTTTCCCCTTCAACTGAATTTTCAGCAGTTTTTGAATACAAGATATCCGAAACCGCGAGATGTATAGCATGTGCAATGCATTGCTGGTGATCAGGTACTATTTCTCTCCCAAATTTGATCATTACTAAGGCACCGTCGGTGGTGCAACCCACGATATGCTTATCTAGGTCCAAGCCAAAGTCTTCCAATTTTTTCCTAACGATTGCAATAGTTTTGGTGCTATCGAGAGAACCATTTATTTTCATGAGACCAAGAGACCAATGTTGATTTTCATCATAAACATTAATATTAATATATTTTTGGTTTTGCAAAGATGTATACTCATCCATAGTTAATGAATAGCGGATTCCTTGTCTCACCTGATTCTTGAAGTAGTTGACCAATTCATGTTTCTTTTTCTCATAAAAACTAAGCACCATTTTTCTGACACCATTATGGGAAGTTGGATGAGGCTTGTCGTATTTTATCTTTCTTAGGCTTTCTTGAATGAATTCACTTTTAGCAATTGATTGGAAACTCAGTCCATCTACATACGCAAGTTTCGGAATTTCCTCTTCTATGGACTTTTTTTGCACAAACTCTTCCACTGTTCTTTGTTTCTTCAATGGCTGATTAATCTGGTCGAGGTTTATGCCATGAATATTTTTCATGTGGGATGATAAACTTGAAGTAGAACCTCCACAACACTTTAAAACTTTGTGACATGTCATACGGGTGTCAGGAAATGATTGCCCCCCCTGTAGAGCAAAAACTAGAAGAGATAGATAAAAACCGGCGAGACCACTTGAAAGAGCGTTAAAATCTGAATAAAAACCATTATATTCTATTCCTGTGATTTTAATTCTTACCATTTTTTTCCCCGCAGAAACCATGGCATCATCTATTTTGAACGATTCAGAGAAAAAGCGAGTTCTTGACCGCATTCGAGCTGTCACATTTCGTGAAGCAAAGGAAGCTGGTGCAACTTTCATAACTCGACACTGGGTGGCTGAGAGATTAAAAAGATCAGAAGACTTTGTCAAAAGGAATTGGAATAAGAATCCTGAAGATTGTGAAACAGAATTTCGAGGAGGAAGACCGGAGAAATTATCTCAAGAATCGAAAGACATTGTGCTTGCTGCATCACGGCGCCGAAAGAAGAAGCTGCTCTGAGATAGCGAAAGAGATACTTATCCGTCGTGGTAAGATAGTCAATCGGCAACTTGTGCATCAATTTCGAGTTCGCCAAGGCTTGAGTGCTTGGCATGAAATAGCTAAGCCACGGAAGAGTGATCTTAATATTGAAGATCGGCTATGGTTTTGTGATTATCTTGAGGAATGGACGGAAGACGATTTCCTTCACTTGGTTATCAGCGATGAATTCTTCGTTTATGTCTCCAGAACACCAAATTTTCAGAATGATCGGGTTTGGGCAACAACTCCTGATGAAGTCCCAGACGACCAGAAGTATCGAGAAATAGTAAAAAATTCAGCATGTGTGGGTGTTTTCATTATGTTCTCTATTCGGAAGCTCATCTGGGTTATCAAACCAAGAGGAACCAGTTGGGATGGGCCTTATTTTCGAAATGTAATTTTAGCCCAACATGTAATTCCATTTTTGAAAGACCCTGAGTGTGTTTTGGATGTTGAACAGGCAACCTTTCTTCACGACAAAGCCCCCTGTATGAAAGCACTTGCGACTCAACAACTGCTTAAGGACAATAACATTGATTTTTTCGGAAATAATGAATGGCCTGGCAATTCTCCCGATCTTAATGTCTGTGAACATGTCGGATCCATCATGAAGGATCGGGTGGAGTCCTTAATGCTGGAACAACCCATTCAGAATCGGTATTCAACAGAAATTATGACTGCAAAGATCAACGAAGTCCTTGAAGAAATGAGTCATGATACCGATCTCTTTGAGACACTTCTGGGATCATACCCCTGTCGATTAATGGCCGTCAGAGCTGCAAATGGGGGCAACACCCGATATTAAAACAAGTGTTTTTTATTCAAAATTAAATGCTCTTTCGCGTGGTTTTGTCTGTTTTTTTCTATTCCTTTTAGTTTCTTCTGTACAGGGGGGGGGGGCAATCATTTCCTGACACCCTTACACTCTGCTTCTTCTTTATTCTTACGAGTGAAATGATACCAAGCATTTGATTTGTTTGACATGATGAAGTATTAAATCTTAGAATCTTAACTGATCAATGTGCAATCATCCACATAACATTCAAGACTGAAGCATCAATTATTTACACTTATAAACAAACAAAAAACGATACGAAACGATGCAAAACGTAATTACTATGTTTTTAAACGTTTGGAAACGTTTGTTTCATAGAAAATGGACCAAAGTGATCGGAGACTTGCGCAAAAATGTGAAAACCGGTTCTTATCGTCGGTTTAGTTGATGATTGAAAATTTTGATCACCGGTTAAAAACCGGATTTTTAAAACCGGGTTCCATCTCTACTCTCAAGTCAGTCAGTGAGACCACGTCTACAAATTTGCCATCAACAACTCTCAGGAAATTGTCAGCGATCAGTATGGCGGTCTTGCGGTAATCAGTTTGGGAGTGAGCAGTGAAGAACTCGACTGTAGCTTTTCACGGTTAAGTGACTTGGATACAAGTGCACCACGCTCCTGATGTTCACATTTCCCTGCGGTCTCCCTTCCAAAGAGCACGCAGTGTCTTCAGAATGCTTCAGCTTCCTTACGTGAATAGGGCAGCCAAGGAAACCTGTCATATTCAGCTCCACTGAAATTTCACCAGGTGTTTAATTTTTAACAGGAAATTCAAATGACTTTCGAAATTCCATTGGCAACCTCAGGAGTTTCTCCTTGGTAGCATCATCAATGGGCCTATGGACGTACAACCCAATGTCACGATCGTCTTCGGGATGAATACAGACATATATGCTCTATGCCCTTATATGTCCTATTCTGTCATGTTAATTATATGCTAATTATTTGAGTGTACTGCCCTGTTTAAATAAATATGCATTACTGACTGTAAGTGTTAAAGTTCCGTATGACATGACAATTTAAAACCGTTTTGTTCCGTATTACATGTCAGAATGTCATGTCAAAAGTTTCTTTCAGAATTACATTCCAAACTGGGGACCGCATTGATACTAACCGGGAAGTTACTGACTCTCATTTTGACCCTATATACCAAAAAGCTATACCAGAAAGGAAACTTTTGCAGTCAGTGTTAGGAACCATTTATTACTTGAAACTTTAAAAATACAAAGAACCCATTTGGGTACTTTTGCACTTGAAGGCTTTACCAACTTTCCTCATTACAACGTACGAGTTCCGTTTTTACGTATACGTGTATATATGAAGCACCAATAACTTAATAAATTATTCTAAATAAACATTAAATGTTAAAATTACATACAGAAATAACGAAATTGCATTTGTAGCAAATACATGATAATAATAGGTGAAATTCAAATTTAACAACGCCCGAGTTCCGTTTTTACCTATACATGTATATATGAAGCACCAATAACTTAATAAATTATTCTAAATAAACATTAAATGTTAAAATTACATACAGAAATAACGAAATTGCATTTGTAGCAAATACATGATAATAATAGGTGAAATTCAAATTTAACAACGCCCGAGTTCCGTTTTTACCTATACATGTATATATGAAGCACCAATAACTTAATAAATTATTCTAAATAAACATTAAATGTTAAAATTACATACAGAAATAACGAAATTGCATTTGTAGCAAATACATGATAATAATAGGTGAAATTCAAATTTAACAACGCCCGAGTTCCGTTTTTACCTATACATGTATATATGAAGCACTAATAACTTAATAAATTATTCAAAATAAACATTAAATGTTAAAATTACATACAGAAATAACGAAATAGCATTTGTAGCAAATACATGATAATAATAGGTGAAATTCAAGTTTAACAACGCTCTATAAACTTCAAAAGAACTACTGTATATGCTATATAAGTATACATATTTTGGAGTAATTTTTTTTTGTCAGACTGTATACCCTATTTATATTCTATAAAGAAACCTTTTTTCTTAATTTTAGGAAAATATTTACTTAATTGGTTATTTTGATTGGTTCCGACATGACCTCATGTCTACACGGAGTATATATTAAAATACAGCAAAACCCCGATTAACGCGGTTAATTCGTCCGCGGAATTAACCACGGACGAATGATAATTCGTCAATGATAATTCTTTATCATTGACATCTGAGAACAAAACGCTTTATTTTACATTGATTACATTTCCCGATTAACGCTGATTCACATAATGCGATACTTTCCGCGGACGAATTAACCGCGTTAATCGGGGTATTGATAGTAATTTAAAAGATAATGTGTGTTTAACCTTTATATTTATATTTTAATCTTTAATAATTTCAGTTGAGGTCTGTAAATTAAACATACGTAGTATATAATTAGTTACGAAGCTATTTTACTTAATTACTTTAGGAATATGTACACAAAAAACAGGAGAATTCGTAAATCCTTCAAGTGAAAGTACCTCAATGGTCTTTTTGTTACTTTAAAGTTCCAGGTAATAAACGGTGCCTAACACTGACCGTAAAATTTCCCTTTTTGGTATAACTTTTTTTGGTATATAGGGTCAAAAGGAGAGTCAGTAAGTTTCCGGTTAGTGTCTATGAGGTCCCCAATTTGGAATTTAATTTTGAGACGAACCTTTCCTGTACTTATTTTGATATGTAATACGACCCAAACAGTTAAACATTTTCGTGCCATAGAGAACTTTACAGCTCACAGAGTACAGTATATCTAAGAATAGTCTCGTATGTCATATGCATTACACTACATGTACATTATACGGTACATTACATTTTATCATATGCACACATTCACGTTAAATTACATTATGTAGTGTATTACACGTATATTACATATAATGTAATGTAATTTATTACTTTATATGTTAGTTACTGTTATTATTACATTACATAAATTTACCATGTAAATTACATCTCAAAAAAGTTTCAAGGAGCGATGCTGTAATGTTTAAACTTAGACACGTAATCCCTAAACGGGTTTTATTAATTCCGTATCATACTCTCGTTCTTCCTTAAACTGGGTGAGCGAAAAGTACCTGTGAACCTTCCACTTCCAACACAGTGCAGGTGCACAGGGAGTTTTCGCTCACCCTGTATAACGTACTGCATCCTTGCATAGGGGGAAATTCCGCTGACGACGCTTAACCAGTATCTTAATCATCTAAAAACGAACAATAAGGTTATTATCTGATGGTGCTTTTTATGATCATTGAAGCGCATTCTTTAAAGCGTTAAAATTATTAAAGATCAAAGGTGTAATCAAAGTGGGACATGTTATTTTCATTTCTAAGTTACTTTAATGACGTCGCAATGATTTAAATTCATTGTCTAATTTTCAACTATTCGTTCGTTTATGTTTCGGCTGATTTTTTTAAACATTTGACATTTTAAAAGGCTTGTATTTTTTTTATTAACCGAAATATAAACACGACATTTTTACCGTACCTTCTCTACACATAGAGAATTAATCCCCTATCGCAAAACATACTCTATGAGATGTCCTCTCAGCTCATTAGCTCTTTGCACACGAACGACAAAGTTTTGCAGTACTCTGGACAGAGTATCTGTTGAAATTGTTCAACTCATGCTTTCAGTTCTTCTACTGCGTGTGGATTTGTTTAAATGTAAGTACCGTGAGCTGAGAGGACATGACATTGAACATGTTTTGCACCATCTGTAAAGTACAGTAAAAATTTCATGCTTTTATTACAGTTAATAAAAAAATACAAACCTTTTAAAGTGTGAAATGCTTAAAAAAATCACCTGATATTAATTAATACTTCTTATTCATTATTTATATATTATTAATTATAACTACCAATGAAGTGATATTTTATCTTTAATCTGAGAGCCCAGTAAAGCCAAAAGTTTAGGGCCCAAATTAAATCAAGTAAATAGTGTAATTGACAATTACTTATTTTATGTTAAAATTATTGTAACAACAAAAATTATAAAATTGTAATATTTATTTTATCAATAAAATTATAATTATTCATTCATTCACTTATTCATTCATTCATTCATTCATTCATACATTACAATACATTACATTCACATTAATTACATCGCACTTCGTGTACGTTACGGAACCTTTCGTTAAAATTCATTTACTAACTTTTGACAACGCTTCACATTTTATCCTCTCCAAGAATGCTTCTGTCAGTCGCGCAAACATATAACTAATAATAATAACTAGAGCCCGGATGTTTAGGCATTAAAAACCCTTAAAAAAAGGCAGGCAAATAGGCAAAATAAACACTCATAATAGGCAGTAAAACCCCTTAAAAAGGCATTTAGAAATATGATTTCAAAAAACGCTTAATCTAGAATAATACCTTTTTATACACATAATACATATCACAATGCCCTCAGTGAAGAAAACAATAGATACTTAAAATGTTGTTACGCAATAATGGCAAGGATTTCAATTTCAAAATATGTTTAATATAAAATAATAATATTATACACACTCAGTTTCTGTTATATATATATATATATATATATATATATATATATATATATATATATATATATATATATATATATATATATATATATATATGCAAACCCACAAGGAAAAATAAAAAATTATTCCAAGTCGTTTCGTGTACTCAGCAATACACCTCATCAGGGAATCTTTTTACTTTAGAATTCCTTGACGAGATGTATTTCTGAATACACGAAACTACGTGGAATAATTTTTTTTCTTTTTTCTTGTGGGTTTGCATCATACAGTGTATATATAACTGTAATATATAACAGAATCTGATAGGCCTGTTTTGGGGCTCTAATGAAATAATACTAGAAAATAATGGAAAAAAGGCATTGATGGCATTTTGCCTGAACATCCGGGCTCTAATAATAACATATACTAAGCATATCACCATCTTTAAAATCCTAACTTAAAGTAACCTCACCTACTGTAATCTCCCCGAACCAACTTGATCTGACCTAACCCAGCGTAACCTAACATAACCTAACTCTTTTTATGCAGGAAGAAGAGTCCAAGGACGAATGCCCATAAACGATATCCTATAGAGGAAGAAGAGAACCATAACCAAGGTCCAAGGTTTTTGAGATGCCTGGACAGTACACTCTGCGTTTGAAAGATTGGAGGTCATAGACAGGAGAAAAGATGGATTGAGGAAGATTGTTCCAGAGTTGACTGGTTGAGTAAATGAAAGATTAAAAATACGGATTAACCTTTACATTAGAGAGTTGGACAGAAAAGGAGTGAGAATGAGTCGAAAGTCTGGTACTGCGTGCTCTCCTTAAAGGAGTAGGCATGCAGTTAGAGAGTTCAGAAGAGCAGTGTCCGTTATAATAGCGATAGTAAAAAGAGAGTGAGGCAACATTGCGGCGAAGAGAGAGAGAGAGAGAGAGAGAGAGAGATTTCCCCGCCTCTTACAGTCAGTAAGAGGCGGGGAAATGATGAGATGAAAAGCCTTTGATTCCATCCGGTCAAGTAGAGCTTTATGGGTTGACCCACCCCACACATGAGAAACGTATTCCATCCAGGAGCAGACAAGACCTCTGTACAGAGACAGCAACTGAGTGGGGGTGAAGAAACCGCGGAGTCGGTACAGCAGACCCAACCTCTTATAAGCCGTTTTAGAAAGAGCGTACAGTATGCGTGACCTTTCTAGGAAAAATCATGAGAAAAAGGAAAATCCAAGAATGTTAATAGAAAAGGAAGGATTGGGTTGTGTATTGTTGAAGATAAGAGGATGGTCGTGTGGAAGATTATGACGAGAAAACAGATTAAGAAACTGGGTTTTGGAAGCATTAAAGCAACAAACAACAAGGTTTTCTCTGCCCCAATCAGAGATAGTAGAAAGATCAGAGGTCAGGGTCACCATAGCCGCCCTATGCAAATAATAGATTGACTGTTGAGAGGGACGCTTCGTGAAGCGGGTGGAGAAGTGAATGGTAGAATCATCGACATAGGAGTGGATAGGACAAGAAATGCGACTTAATAGATCATTGATAAATAAAAGGAAAAGAGAGAGAAGAACACTGAAGAACAGAAGAAGAACAGAGAAGAACAGTAGCCATCTACAACCGCAGCTATCAGTAGCGGATCCAGGATTTTCAAAAGGGGGGACGGACCTTTACATATGTAAAAATTACGCCAAAATAATGTTTAATTATATATAAATATAATTACATACACTGGAATTAAAAATACATATGTTAACCCTTTAAGCACCAGCAGGCAAATTTTTACCGTTTACTAAAATGTAGTTAAAGACCAGGTTTCTAGTTGTGAATATTGGAACTAATTTGATTGATATTATCTAATCCATCTGTTCAAAGTATTACCTGAATCAGTCATTTAGAGAGAGAAAGATCGTGAGTGTGAATGCTACGCAAAGGGTTTACAAGTACATTAACCTTTTGTCTACAAATGCTTACAACCATTAATAAATGAATATGTAAAGCTGGAAAGCATAATTTAATTGAGTATACGAAGGGAAATATTTTTAGTTTCTAAAAATAAAATTGAAAGGTAAGTTGCCACGTATTTACAAGGGTGGTGTTGATATTTTTATAATTTAAAAAAGTATATACCTTTTTGCTTTTAGAAATTAAAAAAATTATTATAAAAAATAAAGCATTTGGAAGGGGCGCCAAGATTGACCAAAAGGGGCACCAAATTAATAAAAAGGGGCGCCAAATTGACCATAGGGGGCGCCCCCCCCGTAAATCCGCTAGTGGCAGCTTAGACCGTCCAGAAAGGAAATTACAGATGAAGATACAACAGAGGATAAAAACCGAAGGAGGACAGATTGGAAATTATGGATTTATGCCAGACACCATCAAAAGCTTTTGATGTTTAGGGCAAAAGCAAAAGTTTCACCGAAATCCCAAAAGGAGGATGAGCAAGAGACAAGAAACCCATACTGACGATATGAAAGAAAATTGTGAGAAGAGAGGTGTTTAAGAACCTTCCTATTAAGGATAGATTCAAAAACTTTAGAAAAGCAAAAAATCAAAGCACTTAGACGATAGTTGGAGGATTGAGAATAGTCACCCTTCTTTGGGACAGGCTGAACGCGAATGTCCAGCAGGAAGGAAACGTACCAGATGAAAGTCACGGACGAAAGAGTTTGCCTAGGCAGGGTGTCAGCAGAGAAGCACAGTTCCTAAGAACAACAGGAGAGACGCCTTCAGGACCATACGCTTTCCTAGAGTTGAGCCGAGAGAGGGTAGAAAAAATCTTAAATCTTAAAACTTAATCTAACTTAATAATAACTTGTCGATGGAATGTCAAGTCGATCAGATGTCCTAAGGCTGAACTCAAACTAACCCAGACACAGATCGTGTGTCGATGAAAAGTTCTGTCTGAATAAGGTAGTATCGCTTTCATTTAAGTTTCACACGTCGTCATCAGGCCTTAAAAATAGTACCTTTAAATATCATTAAAAGTGCAAATAGCATTATATAAACAGTACTAAAATGTATGTAATGATCACAATATACAGGATATATATATATATATATATATATATATATATATATATATATATATATATTGGAATAAGGGGTATAGATGTATTGGAGTTGGAGTCTGACATAATCCCGTGGAGCAGTCATAACGGCTGTCTTCCAGAGGAGCTTCCGACTGAAACTCCGGTATAGGTACAGTTTGAAGCGTCCCATGTGTGTGGCTGATTGGTTGATTGGTTGGCTGATGTTGGAGTAAAAATGCAGAAGGTCGTGATATGGTAGCTGCTATTTTTTATTGTGATTCTGCCCTGAAGAAGTTTTAAGTGAATCCGTTTTTTATATGAACTGCAAACTTCACTGAATAACCTGAAAAGTTTGCCTTTGAAGTTTAATGCTATAGTTCCTTCACGCAGTAACTATAGTCTCTATAACTAACTATAATTCTTATTCATAAATAATAATAGTTCATTGTTCAGACCTGTGAGCTTCTATTTTGCCTGAAATACAATAATGATTACTGTTGATTTTATACATTTTTATTTTTGTACAGTTTTAAACAGTTGATTTTATTTGATGGTCGATATTAATTTACATTTTATAGTATTTGTTGTTCTTGTTTTTAATGCAGGAAGGAGGAGTCAAGAGCGAATGCCCGCCGAAACTCCCCTCCCCCCTCTCCCAATAGAAGAAAAAGCATAGAGCTGAAATAAGGGTCTTTGAGGTTCTCAAAAAGGTTGCCTTTTTTTTATTTTGAAAAGATTATGTAGTGCGCGAGATGCGTGTATGTGTAGTAAGGAATAGAGGGAAAAGCGTGTATTTGAGAGCATGCTGGACTGCTCACAGAGTATATGAGACAGCTAAGGAGAACAGTGACAGTAGAAACGGGAGTTCCAACACTCCCTGTCTCTTGCCCAACGTCCTCCTCCCCCATCCACCGCCGGAGTACTTCCCTGGTAGATTTGTGTCTACAATCTCCTATTTGTGTTTAGGTTCCTAACATGTATTGATAAATAATACGAAAATGAGGTTTATCTAAAGTTTGTTTTATTTCAGGAAGAAGTTAAAAAAAACAGCGAGCACAGAAAGGATTAACTGATCCTTTGCAAAGAGGTTAAATTGTATCATAGTTAGTATGAATTCAGTATGAGGTATCTTTTAAATGACTACAATTTTTTAATTAAATAACGGGCAAGATATATATATATATATATATATATATATATATATCTATAGAGCGCAAGGTTTGGATCCAAAACTGTTGGTGAACCAACTCACTGAAGACTCCAACGTTTAGAAAACTTTAATCCTGAATCCGCCTCTGCCATTTATTTTGTACAAACTTGTACCCATTTCGTCAACGAGACCAAACAATCGACAATAAAACAAGACTAACTAACATAACCTAACCTAGCTTAACCAAACCTAAATTAATACAACCTTGGTGGTGCAGTGGTTAGCAATGCTGACTACGAATCCATCGGCCCCGGGATCGAGAACCGGTGATGACAGGCGGCGTGCAGCAAAACCCAGCTGTTCATCTTTCCAAACAATAAAAACTGGTTAGTAGATAAATGGGTACCTTGGGTAGCCTAGTGGTTAAGACGCTGGGGTGCTGATCGGAAGGTCGTGAGAACGAGTCCGGGTGAGGACTTTGTAATTTCTGACCGCCCGTCGTGGCGCGTGGTTCGGATTCCGCGTTAAACTGTAGGTCTAAAGTGGAGTGGCAAGCTTGACTTTCGTTAGAATGAACAATTCGAGCGGGAGCAAAACCAAGGTTATCGAAGGTATGTTTGTTTCTTGAGTATAAAAATCAAATTTATTTAATAGTTTCAATGTTCCTGTCTGAGGCGCCCTCTACGTTGTTCACAAATAATAATCGGTATCACGTACATTGTGTATAAAGCTTTTATAGTTCTCCGATCGGTGTTCTAACCTAACCTAACCTAATTGAACTGACCCACACGCAGATCGTGCGTAGATGAAAATTTTTGTCGGAATAAGGTATAGTGTCTCTTTCAATCAAGTATGGCAGCTCCTCATCAAGCTTTAAAATACCATTAAAAGTAGTAAATAAGCGTGTATAAAAAGTACTAAAAAGTATAATAATCATGCTCTCTCTCTCTCTCTCTCTCTCTCTCTCTCTCTCTCTCTCTCTATATATATATATATATATATATATATATATATATATATATATATAATTTTAAACTAGGGAATCTTTCGGTAATTATATGAAGTTGTTTCAATTAAAATAACATTGAAGGGATCTTTGAATTTTCAAAATGTCTCCCACACACAAACTTCTCTTAAATTTAAGGAGAAGTTTACGACCAGCCTTTTATAATGACTTCTCTCCACATCGTAAATAGATCCATACCGCCACCATTATTAGTGTGTGTGTGTGTATATATATATATATATATATATATATATAAGGTACACAATATTTTTATATATATATATATATGTGTTGAATCCGTGACACAAACGATTTTCAACTTTATTCCACAACTACTTAAAGCATGAATTATTATGAAACGTATTTAATTAGATCCCATCTTAAATCTTTTCAAGTTCGACTTTATTTTAAAATTCAACTTTAAGAGTTGCCAACGAGTGTTTTTTTATATTAATTAATGACTAAAAGGTATCATGGTTAAGCCTGGTATATGTACTGTGTATATAGATGGTATAGATGGGGCATGATGATGGCATAGGGCAGAGGGGGTAAGTGTCGGAAAGTGTGTTTCATGATATCTTTATTTGTATTAAGGGTATAGGCGTATACCCAATACCCCATGATTTGGGCAGAAGGGCGGAGAGAGTTAGTTTAAGAGGAGGCAACCCGCAACAGAAAATAATTTAATAAATGAAACAACGTCATTGAAGAACAAAAGACTAACTAAATGCGCTCTTTTAGATGCCTTATCAATACATTTCACAATATATATATATATTGTATTAAAAAAATACACCTAAACTATGCTTAAAGGGCTGAAATGTATGTGTGGACACACACACACACACACACACACACACACACACACATATATATATATAAATTAAGTAATAAAACCAGTTGGTAGGAATTTTTTGAAGAGCGTAAACTCTTTTCTTCAGTCGAACTTAGGACTGAACTTCACTTATCATCGGTCTCATTACGTCCGCGGAACGATTATAAGTGCCCCGCCTTTTGACTGTTTAATAGTTATGAACCCACGTTGCTATAACAACCGAAGTGCCAATAAAATGAGAAGAGGAATAAGATGTTGTGGCCCACGTTTAGAACAAGGTATAACTGATAGAAATTTTGGAGGATCTTATATATATATATATATTGCTGGTTTTGGTCAGGGTTCATGGTTTAGACGCAATTTTTAATCCACGAAATCATAATTAAATCAATTTCTTTAAACATCTTTCAATAAAAGAAAAAATAAGGATGTCTTATGAACAAAATGTCATAATTAGCTTCGTTGCCAAAGACTTAGCTATACTGTATATGAACCATAACTAAAGCAAGACTACACCCAAAAACCTTTTGTTGAATTTAAACAAAAAAAAATGTTTTTGCTTGGATTTTAGACTAACAAAGCAATGTGTTGAAAATTATGCATATGAGTCCGCAATTTTGTTCAAATTGAACGACATATTATATTAATTTCAAATAATTTTTGTTTAGTTTAAACAAATATAAAATTATACTTACTTGGAATTAATCATTTTCAAATTTCCGACATGAAATGAAGATCAATTTCCAATTAATAAATTTTTATACGAATTTAATCCAAATCATTTTGAAGGAACGCCATTTATTTAGTTCAAATTTGACAAAACTGGGATTCATAATTCTGAACTCGTACTTTGTTAGTTTGGATCACCTGAAGATCAGGGCTCCGAGCCCTCTTTAGTTAGCTTTATAAGGCTAACTAACGAAAATATCACGACCTAACCTAACCAATCGTCAAGGGCGTACAATTGACCTAACGATTGGTTAGGTTAGGTCGTGATATTTTTGTTAGTTAGACTTATAAAGCTAACTAAAGAAGGCTGGGGTCCCTGATCTTCAGGTGATCCGTTAGTTTAAAATCCAAACAAAATATTGTTTGTATTAAAGTTATTTGAATGCAATATATGATGTCTGGTTTGGATTCAGGTTTGGTTCGTTTTATTATGTAAATTCTTACAGTTCACCCTGTACATGATACAGTTAAAGGAAATTTTTCTTCACTTCGCACAAGAACAATAAATTCCTTACTTAGAATTATTATACTGTTTATTAGAGGGTGTATATATATATATATATACACACACACACCTTGGTTACTTTGGTTTTGCTTCCACCTGAATTGTTCATTTTGACGAAGGTCAAGCTTGTTGTTCTACCTTAGACCTACAACTTAACGTGGAATCCGAAGCACGACCCATCAAGGTTGGTAAGAAATTACAAATTCTTCGCCCGGACTCAATGTCACAACTTCCTGATCAGTAGCCCAGCTTCTTAACCACTAGACTACCCAGAGTACCCATTTATCTCCCAACCAATTTTTTGTATGGAAGAATTAAATCGAACATATTTCTTTTATGCAGAAAGGAGGGGCCAGGTGCATTGAATAGTAGTACGATCTAGTTCCACTATTATTCGAATTAATTCCAGTATAATCAGTTGCTGTCTCTGTACAGGGGTCTTGTCCGCCCCTGTATAGAGTATGCTTCTCATGTGTGGGCTGGCTCAACCCACACAGCTCTACTTGACCGGATGGAATTAAAGGCTTTTCGTCTCATCATTTCTCCGCCACTTACTGACTGTCTTCAATCTCTCTCTCTCTCTTCGCCGCAGTGTTGCTTCACTCTCTCTTTACTATCGCTAATATAACGGACATTGCTCTTCTGAACTCTCTAATTGCACGCACCCTCCCGAAAGGAAAGTACGCAGTACCAGACTTTCGATACATTCTCACTCCTTTTCTGTCCAACTCTCTAACGCAAGGGTTAATCGGTATTTTTAATCTTTTCTCTATTCAACCTGTCAACTATTGAACAATCTTCTCCACTCCACCTTTCCCCCTGTCTACGACCTCCAATCTTTCAAACGCGGAGTGTCCAGGCATCTCGAAAACCTTGGACCTTGATTTTTGTTCTCTTCTTCCTCTATTTGGGGGTGGGGAAGCGTTTTTGCGGGCATTCGCCCTTGGCCCATCCTTCCTGCAAAAAAAAAAATACGTTCGATTTAATCCCAGTGTGATGAATTCGCCTTACTTCCAGTTCGACCTTATTTCAGTAATCAAGTTTTGGCTTCGACTTTATTCCATACGACCTATACTCCAGCGTTCCCATATATATATATATATATATATATATATATATATCAGTGGTTATGGAAGAAGAGCAAAACTGCCTTTCGACTCTCACTAATTCTCGATAAGAGTAATTGTATTTCCGCTGAAACGTCAGAGCCTCAATAAACTCTTGTTTATGTACTTTTTTTTATATCTCTAATAGGTTTTATCTCCGATATCGCCTTCAGAAGAAAACGAGTTTTAATTATCTATCTCTTCATCAATGTGTTTAGATTATCTACGAGCATTTTTTTTCTGTGCGCGCGTATGTGTGTGTGTGTGTGTGTGTGTGTGTGTGTGAGCGCGCGCGCGCCCGTTAAAACCACTAAAAAGAAAGGGAAAAAACTTAAGAAACAAAACAGCTTTTTACCCCAACATCAGTGATACGTCTGTGAGTTTTTACAAACAAAATGCGCCAAGATGTTAATTGCGGACGATCAACTTCGCATACAGAATATTAACCAAATGAACGAAAGAAGAAAAGAAAAAAAATACACCGGAAGGAGACTTTAAATAATACACAAAAGCCAGAAATAGAAGAACAACAACATACTTTAATAAAAACAAAATAATAAAATTCATCGACCACTCGAATGCCAGATGTACGACGTCAAACAATTCAAAATCTCATTCAACAAATCATCTCGAAAATTATGTCTGCCAAAAGTACGACGAAAGTACAAAAGCAAAGGAACCTCTTATATTAATTTAAACTGAAGATCCCAATTTCAAGTTCAACAGATGCCGTCAAGTGAATAGTCAAGTCATCAGTAATGTAGAAACCGGTAAACAGACTAAAGTTATGAATAAGATTAATACAAGTACTGTATATCCTTCACAAAACAAAGGGTGTTTTGGGAATTAGTTCTAAACAAAATTCTAGTTCCATCGTATATCAATTCTAGGATAATGATCGGACAAAGGATGAATCACAAGATTATTAAATAAACAGCTGTGCGAACTGTGTATATTCGTGTTGATTCAATCGAAGTCCCAGAATTTTCCAGTTTCACCTACGTTAGGGAGGTTGCAGTCCACGCAAGGGAATTTTTATCATGTGCTAGCGAGGAATATGATATTATGCTTGCTCTCATGGAACGCAAACTTTAGAGTGGCACGCTCCCTGAAGTATTCAGTCATGACAGACAACCCTGAGATACGTGTCAATTCCAAAGATCATTGTCCATTACTTTGCTATGGGTCTGACTCCCGATGGTTCTGATAACAATCCAGTAGTTAGCGCAATGGATCTCATTAGTCTGGCCTCGTTACAAGCGTATTGAACGCTCTCTTTTCTCCTACCGGAGTTTCCCAGATTTTTTATCGCGTCCTTGCACTTCATAGTCATTTGTTAAAATCAGGGATATACATCATATGTGTAGCAAAATGTCCTGAATATTACTCGAAAGAGAAGACGTCAAACCTCAAAATAAAGCCTACCTAGTTTTGTATGCCAGTATTGAAGAGAAGTTGTCATCTTTTTTAATTATAGACGTGTGTATATTTTTTCTGTCAAAATAATAACAGAAGTTACACAAAATCCCCCAAACAGTTTCACAAACATCAGTTAAACGCAGTTTTAGAAAAAATTCCTCCTAGAAATTTCCAAAAAGCATAAAAAAATTATTAATTGGTAATGAGTGGGGTTCATTTTCGAAATTTTACTGCTCTCAGCAAAAGGATAAAATATTCCCCAACCAAAAAAAAAAAAAAATCTTTCCATTTGCTAATTTTTTTGTTTTTTAGAAATTTTGTTTCTAGCGAACTTTTTTCTGGAAATGTACATCACAAATTAGTACATCGCGTGTAGAGAGAAGTTTACATTATAGGTGAAACTATCCTACAAATACTTTTTACGTCTCGGAGAATACAGCACTACCAAACGTGATCCTGCGTTAGCAATTAATTACAGGCCGATGTGTTCAGTATCTGTATTCAGAAATTTTTTTGGAAAAAATGTAGGAAACAGAATGTAACAATATTTAAAATCATAGAATTTATTGTTTCCAAATCAATATGGTTTTCGTAAAAATAAAACAATGAAAATGTATATTTTAAATCTTATGGAAAGAATAAATGTCACTAAAGAAAACAAGGAAATAATGATTTCTCTACTTCTCTGATTTGAGTAAAGTATTTGATGTAATAGGCCATAATATTCTACTTAACAAATTATAATGTTATGGCTTTAGAGGAACAATCAGTGATTGATTTCAAAGTTTTGTTTAATTAAAACAAAGAAAGGTCTGCTCAACTAAAACGGTTGTTAAACATGGTGTACCCCAGGGTTCAGTCTTGGGTCCACTTTTATTTTTATTATATATAAATGACCTTTCACGCTCTTTTGATGTACTTAACTTAATAATGTTTGCAGATAACACAACTGTGTCTTTTTCTTGCAAAGATGTTAATTCAGTTGAGGCTATATATAAATCAGAATTTATTAAAGTAATAAAATGGTTGACCTCCAACAAACTTTTCTAAATACCAGTAAAACAAGTTTCATGATTTTTACTAATAACCGAAATGTGTATCTTGATGAACTAAATGTTGATGACATTGCTTTAAGGGGATGTACTGTAACAAAATTTGTTGGTGTAATGCAAGACAGGAATTTGCAGCGGAATGACCATGTAAATTATATCTAAAAAAAAAATAAAAAGTTCAAGGAGCATTGCTATAATGTTTAAACTTAGACAGGTAGTCCCTAAACAGGTTCTATTAACTCTGTGTCATACTCTTGTTCTTCCTTATATAACGTAGTGTACCCTTGTTTGGGGAAACTCCGCTAACAACGCTTTAAACAGTATCTTTTTCATCCAAAAAAGAGCAACAAGGTTATTATCTGATGCTGATTTCCTTGATCCTAAAACTACTAAAGCTCGATGATGTAATCAAACTGTCACATTTTATTTTTATTTACAAGTGTAAGAGCAAAATAATTAACTTACAATAGGTAAATAGATATTTTGTAACTCATCAAGAAATCCTCGCAATATCAGACTAGAATAGATCAAATCACGTTATTCCTCAATTTAGATTGTCTTCATCTCAAAAATCACCCATTTTCATTGACCGAGACTATGGAATGATTTAAGTACTGATATAAAAAATATTTCAAACGTAAATTCTTTTAAAACCAAGTTGAAATCTCGATTAATAATGGAATACAAATAAAAATCTAGGATTAAATGTACTAGGGGCACTCAATATATTTTGCCCCACCCTTTTTCCTTAGCTAAATAATAGGCCATTGGGCTGAAATGTCTTTTGGGCCGTAAGTTCGAACTTTCTGCGCACCGGATTTTTTTTCCAGTTTGAACCTCCCATCCTTGTATAAAACCGCTTTTAAACGCCCTTGTATAAAACGGATGGTTAACGTAGTTTCGAGTATGGCGTCTGACAGTGATGTGCGTCGGTAAACAGAGAGCTGTTATCGAGTTCTTAACCGTAGAGAAGGAAACAGTTGGAAATATTCACAAACGTCTACAAAACGTTTACGGAGATGATGTTGTTGATCGAAGCACAGTTGGACGTTGGTCTAAATGTGTGAGATCATCGGAGAGAGGGAGAGCCAGCCTCGATGATGAGCCAAGCAGCGGTCGCCCGGCATCGGCTGTAACATCTCACACTGTGCAACATGCTAACAGCATCATTCGATCAAATCGGCACGTCACATACAAGTAGCTATCACTGGAGCTAGGAATTAGTGAAGGAAGTGTGAATACGATAATTCAGCAACTGGGATACTCAAAAGTGTGTTCACGGCTTGTTCTTCGCGAACTGACTGAAGATTACAAAGCCCAAAGAAAAGAAATTGCTTCTGAGTCGTTGGTTCGATACGAGACAGAAGGGGATGACTTCCTTTCACGAATTGTGACTGGGGATCAGTGGCGGCTCGTGACTAAAAATTCTATGGGTGCTGTCTCTAAGAATGGGTTGAAATAATTACTGAAATAAAAGGATGAGCATTGAGCAATGAATAAAAGTTTCAAAAGTTATTGAAAAAGTTATTCAGTGAGCTCATCCTTATATTGTTCTTGATTATTTCAATTGTAAATAAAAAATTTAGGGGTACTGCAGTTCCGCAGTGCCTACCGACGAGCCGCCACTGCTGGGGATGAGACTTGGGTACACCACTTTGAACCTGAAACAAAACGCCAATCCATGGAGTGGCATCACGTAGACTCCCCACGCAAGAAAAAGCTCAAAATGGCTCACTCTGCAGGAAAGGTTATGACCACCATCTTCTGGGACATGACAGGGGTGATTCTGGTGGACATTATGAAGAAAGGACAAACAATCAACTCAGAGGCATATATTGCTACCCTACAGAGACTCCAGAGGCGTATAAAGGGAGTTTGACCGAAGAGAAAACTGGAAGACGTCCTTCTTTTGCACGATAACGCAAGACCACACAACAATTTGCAAACAAGAGAGGCCATCACAAAAATGCGCTTGACTGTGTTACTAGGGTGTGTCAATTTTAGTAAAGTCAACAATTCAAAAACTACTAATGCTCAAATGATGTCATATTATCTAGCAAACTTAGAAATATCTTTAGTGTTGTTTAAAAAAGCCATTTACCTACTTATATTTGACCATAAAGGTTTGAAATATAACCTAAATATGACTGTAGCATCGTATATCAATGTGCCATTAATATGTGTGGTCAACTTTGGTTATTTTTGGTGTGCAGCATGGTTTCTAAGTTTCACATAGTCACAAATGCTGGAGTTTTGATTGGGAATGCATGTGTTTTCCCTCCTTTTTGACAATTTTGATTACTTCGTAATGTAAATATTGTGTAATTCAAATTATTCGAAATATTACGTGTGACCCAAACTTTCTGTATATTTTGATATGATAGATATATGAAATTGTCATTACTTTGAATAATTAAGTCTTGTACCTATAACAAAACCTTTTATCTGAGCTTATAGGAAGATATTAAGAATTTCAATAAACTTAATTTTATGTAATCATAATCAGTAGGCCTATCCAAATTTCAATGACATTTCTTTTGTTCACAGGTCCA
Source organism: Bathynomus jamesi (assembly GCA_023014485.1). NCBI lineage: Eukaryota > Metazoa > Arthropoda > Malacostraca > Isopoda > Cirolanidae > Bathynomus > Bathynomus jamesi. The sequence goes on along the minus strand of JAJOZX010001223.1, from coordinate 878,926 downwards.
CAGGATGAGTCAGAAAGAAATCAGAACTTGAAGCAAATCAAGTTGTCACCTAAGTCATTTGGTGGGGACTGGGAGGGAACTTCCCCCTGCTGAGCTGCCCACAGCCAGAGATCTGCTAAGGTATGGTTTGTTAAGGAGAGAGATGAGTGAGGAAGACAGGAGGAATTATCCAGTTAATGACCTGATTAACAATGGCATTGTTCCAGGGCTACTGGCTCAGTGGAGAAAGGTCAACGCTCTATTTACAGGACCTGTAATCAATACTGAGGTCAGGATCAGGGCTAAAGTGAAGGCACTGTGGGATGAGGCAGTGAAGGTGTCCATTGGCAATGTGAAGCTAGAGGTCAAAGATATGCTCATGATGAAACTGGACAAATTGGTGGACATCCTGACCTGTCACTGTGTGATCAGGAGCTGCAGTGAGCTTGGGAGCAACCCTGTCTGCAACAGTGAGGTTCACATTGACTGCAACTGCAGGAGCGAGCAGGAGATACCAGTGCAGGAGCTTGAGTTCATTAAAGGTCAGAGAGAAAAGGTGGGAAGTGTGGGGGCACACCAGATGGGTCTAGCTGATCACCCTGAGACCAGGAGACAGGAAGCAGTGCTGCAGAGACAGGAGCACAGAAGGAAGGTCGAGGAGAAGAGGAGGAGGAAGGCAGAGGAGTCAGCCAAGAAAGAAGAGGAGTTGAGGGAGGAGTCACCGCTGGAGATGGAGTTGAGGGAGGAGTCACTGCTGGAGATGGAGTTGGAGGAGACTGGAGATATACTGGAGGAGGCAGGGAGGGGAGAGGAGGACGAAGACTTCATACCAGAGGCTGCGACAACTTCTTCCTTGACTGTGGCTAAGAAGAAGAAATACAACACTGAAGATATCACCAACATGGCTCTGGCTAGCTTGAGACATCACACTGGGCTGAGAGAGACTGCAGAGATTAGATTGCCACTGCTGCCTGGATTGATGCTGGTCTTATCACAGAGTTTGACACAGCACTGGTGATTGACCACAACAAGGTGAGGAGGGCTCAGGAGAGACTGACTAAGGAGCTGGTCAAGAAGTTTGATGAAGAGATTAGGAAAATGGCATCACCTGTATCTTCTTTGATGGGAAAAGAGATGACACCAAAGTGATGATGGAAGCTGAGGGCAGTGACAGGCAGTTTCCTGGCCTCATTAAGAAGAACGCTACACAGTATGAAATGAACCAGGTGGGAAATATTTGTGGCATTTTGTACCAGAGGAAGCTGCAGAGGAGAGAAGTCATGCTGAGGTCATTGCTGATCATCTGGTGAACTGGCTAAGAGAGAGAGAGGAGCAGACCAGACCCTTTTGGCCATAGGAGGTGACAGTACTAAGGTGAATACTGGCTGGGAGGGAGGAGTAATGCATTATGTGGAGGCCAAGCTTAGCAGGAAGTTGGTGTGGATTGTCTGTGACTTGCATACTGGGAAGCTGATTCTCAGACACCTGGTAACTGCACTGGATGGCAAGACATTGAGCAACAACAAGTGGTCTAGGCCCCTAGGGAAGATGTTAGACACTGCCACTGAGCTGGAGTTCAACCCAAACTTTACGAGGCCCACTGTTGGTCCTCCTCTACCCCATCTCAGTCAGGAGGTAGTCAAGGACCTCAGCACAGACCAATCATATGGCTACAGAATCATCACTGCCATCAGATCGGGAGAGGTACCTCAGAGTCTAGCTCTCCTGGAGATTGGGCCAGTCTGTCACAGTAGATGGGTCACCATGACTCTAAGGTTCTGCAGATTGTGGATTTCCAAACATGGGCTAAAGGGGAGGAACCTGAAGAATCTGAGAATAATTGTGAAATTCAGAGTGGGAATCTACATGCCAAACTGGTTCAACATCAAGTTAAATCACAGCTGGGTGGAGGGTCCCAGGCATGTACTGTACCAGCTGGAGCTGCTCAGAAGTCAGAAGAAGGAGGTGATAGGAATAGTGATGCCTACAGTGAAGAGATCAGCCTGGTATGCACACTCTGAGGCTGTGCTCCAGGCCATGTTGTGCAGTGAGGTGGAGGAGGAGAGGAGGGAGGCAGTGAAGAGGATACTGGAAATCAGAGGTGAAGGAGATGAGGACACACAGGTAGGAGACTGCAGTGTCAGACTCAAGAAGACTCCTGACATCAACCCAGATGCCACCAAACTCTCAGAGCTTATTGACTGGAACTCTGGCGTGACTGAGCCTCCTCTGACCTGAAGTGAAGAGGATACTGGAAATCAGAGGTGAAGGAGATGAGGACACACAGGTAGGAGACTGCAGTGTCAGACTCAAGAAGACTCCTGACATCAACCCAGATGCCACCAAACTCTCAGAGCTTATTGACTGGAACTCTGGCGTGACTGAGCCTCCTCTGACCTGCTCCCTCACCACTGCTGCAATCAAGGAGTTTCTGGATAGACCAATGGAAGTTCCTGCATGGCCCACACACACACAGTCAGTAGAGAGGTGTGTAAGGATGACAACTGAAGCAGCACATGTTTACTCACAAGAGAGGAGGGAGGCATACATCAGTGGCCAGGTGGCCAGTAGGGAGCTCATGTCCAGGAACAAGAGCAAGGCAGACATGACATCCTTGGCAAAGTTCAAGAAACATATCTATATTTCTAAGTTTTAATATTGAAATACAATCAAAATGTCTTTAATTGTATGTAATGTATGTAAAATGTAGTTATATACAATAAAAAAAAGCCATATTTCGATTTAGCACATAAAAATGCATCATTTGGTCACTAGTAGTCTTTGAAAATCTAAAGATTTCACTTTGCTCCCTAAAATGGACACACCCTACTGTGTTACCCCCACCCTCCATACAGCCCTGATCTGGCATCTTCAGACTTCCATTTGTTTGGCCCAATGAAAGATGCTATTCGTGGAAAAAAAAAAGTTTCAGAATGACGATGAAGTTGTTGAGGAGGTTAAGAGATGGCTCGAGCAAAACCCAGCGGTCTTTTACCAGCAAGGTATAAAGGCTCTTGTTTCGAGGTGGAAGAAAGCTGTAGAAAAGGCTGGAAACTATATGGAAAAATAAAAACTTGTAAAACAGGTATGTAACTACTTGAGTACAAAACTTTTAGAACTTACAAGGAAACTTGGAAAGAAAAAAAAAAGGTGGGGCAAAATATATTGAGTGGCCCTCGTACATTACTCCTATTGTTCGTTTCTTGTGTCCAACTATCAATTCTTTGTACTGTATTGGTATTATATCTACAATATGACTTTTTCTGTACTTATTTCATATCTATTATAATAATAACTTAAGATTAATAAATACTGCATTTCAAATATTAATTAAAAAATCAACCAACCCGATCATCCAAGTTATCCATGAGTCCTGCCATTTATCCTCTAAGCTATGGACTTCTTGGTACGAAAACGTCTGTCTGTAGCTCCACTTAACTTCGACAGTGCAGTATTATTTCTAATCAATTGTATATATTTCTATCCTTAGTATATGAACTGTCATTGTATTAATAATATTTGTCATATGGACTATAGTCTGCCAATAAACATTTTCATTTTCATTTTCATTCATTTTCATTAGTTCGTTTTTGCGTTAATTATAATTTAAACGTGACTTACATATCATGTATTTTACCTCTAATTAATTTGTAAGACCAGTAAAACCCAGCGATTAAGGGTCAAATTATACAAAATAAATGGTCCATTTGACAGTATTATTGTATTATTTGTATTATTGTAATATAACAGATTGTAACATAAGAGAAGTTGTAATATTTGTAATATTTATTTTTTTATAAATAAATTTATAAATATAAATGAATAGAAAATAAATATTTTCACAATGGCTTTAGTGACGTCACAATGATTTAAATTCATTGCCTAATTTTCAATTATTCGAAGTGATGTTTTATCTTCCATTAATCTGAGAGCCCAGTAAAGCCTAAAGCTTAACGATCAAGTTAAATCAAATACACAATCCAATTTAACAGCTATTTATTTTATGTTAAAATTATTGTAACAACAAAAATTTAAAAATTGCAAAATTGTATTTATTTTATAAATAAATAAAATTAGGCATTGATTTATTCATTCAACGTCAGTGATACCATTCGGAGTTCATTTTTTTAAATATAGTTTTTAAATTTTTTTTCTATAACATATATACTATACTTTTGAAAATTATATATATATATATTATATATATATATATATATATATATATATATATATATATATATATATAATATACCTAGCAAACTTTCCATGTACCTATACAGAGGACTGACATGTAAATAGACACCTTCGGTTTTTACAGAGTTTATGATTTGATAATAAAAGTCAATAAATAATAAATTTATTGGATGAATATATTTAGAAATGTATTGCTTTCAAAGCCTATTTGCATTATGTAAAACTGACCACACGTTCTGGCATTCCATTGATGAACTTTACAATTTGTTCTTGAGGACAGTCATCATGGTGTCTTTTTACTTTTGTCAACTCTCTGTACATACGCCTCATACATTAATTTACTGTAGAATAAAACAATAAAGCATTAGCGATACGCAAAGCCTTTGTGGATCATTCTCATTATGTCACTTCCTTTAAAGTAATATTGAAGGTGGAAGACCATGTACATAGAATAGACCTATGTCCTTTTATATATATAATTTACAAAGAAGAATACTTTTTGATTACTCATGGTCACAGTATTATCTATACATATGCCGAAGGCGGTCGCCGGGTCGCCATGACAACCGAGAATTGATGCTTGGTGAAGGTGTCGGATGGCGGGCGGGGAGGTAGTTCTGTACGATTGAACTTGAAATTTTGTGTCCTAAATATCTATTTGTTGAAAATTTTGGTACTTTTCTGTTATACCCCCGCAATTTCTTTTTTCCCGGTTAGGTCAACTGTACGCCCTTGAAATTTGTTTAGGTTAAGTCGTGATATTTTCGTTAAAACTAATGAATATTTTAACGAAAATATCACGACTTAACCTAACCACTTGTCAAGGGCGTACACTACAGCTGACCTAACCGGGAAAGAAGAAATTGCGGGGGTATAACGGAAAAGCACCAAAATTTGTTTCTCTGTATCTGTATCGATATATCTTTATTATTTTCTCTACTATACCTATAGCAGACCTATGTATACCTATACGAGTATGCTATCCTTGCCAAATATTATAGTAACAAATCAATTTAACTAAATCAATCTGACATAATATTTGTGACTAAAAGCGTTCGATGCTCCCCCCCCCCTAAAAAAAAAACCTGAGATCACCTAAAGATCAGGGCCGCCACCCTTCTTTAGTTATCCTTATAAGCCTAACTAACGAAAATATCATGACCTAACCTATCCAGTCGTCAAGGGTGTACAGTTGACCTAACGATTGGTTAGGTTCGGTCGTGATATTTTCGTTAGTTAGACTTATAAGGCTAACTAAATAAGGATGGGGGCCCTGATCTTCAGGTGATCCTAACCCTTTAATCCATGGTGCACCACGGATGACGATGTAACACAAAAAAATTATGCATTATGGGTTAAATTAATTTATTTAGTTTACTTTAACAAAACTGGGTCTCATAATTTTGAACATAGTTCTTCGTTCGTTTAAAATCAGGACAAATATTTTGTATAAATTAAATAACAGATTTCGGGTGTGGGCTCTTCCGGACACCCAACATAAAGAAGCAATGTACAGTATAAACCAAGCACGTAATATTTCCTCAAGGATCACACAAGAAGAATATAACTAACCTTACAGAACGAAATCAAAGGTGTTTTTCTCTATTTTTATACATGAAAATCATATTTATATTGCCGCAAGCTTGCTCTATACAAATTGGACCATAAACTATGAGCTTATAATTATATATAGTCTTAAACATACGTTTTATGGGTGTGAATTTTACGCACTATATTTCAATTATTTATGGGATAATATTGTTTAAGATTACTACGCAAATAAAATATTATCAAGTACAATAAAATTAAAATAGGTTTAAAATAATAAAATATATAGGTACAATAATTTTATATAGCTCATTATTTATATATATATATATATATATATATATATATATATATATATATATATATATATATATAGTATACTGTATATTAAAATCTAATTCTTTCTTCGATAATTTTCATTTAAGCTAGTATATATATATATATATATATATATATATATATTATATAATATATATATATATATATATATATATATATATATATATATATATATATATATAATATATATATATATATTATATATATATATATATATATATATATATATTATATATATATATAATATATGCAAAACGACTGACACAATATAAAGCCAAATTGGTGACCTCCTCTGTGATTTTATTGTCGGTCCAGTCAACACGATTGTTAAAGAATTGTCACGAATTCTTTAATGTAACAAATAAACCCCTTTCTTTAGGGGGGGGGGGGATGAGGTCTTATAATTCCAGACGCGGTCATTGTATAATAAATAAACTATATGGAAAAGATCTAATTGAAAATCACCAAAAAACGCAAGGTTTCTGAAACCAAAGATTAAAAAAGAAGAAGAAGAAGAATAAGAAGAAGAAGAAGAAGAAGAATAAGAAGAAGAATAAGAAGAAGAAGAATAAGTATGAGAATAATGATAATAATGGAAAAAAAAAAGGGGTTCAAATTGAGAAAGGGACAGCTTTTGTTGATGTCTTCTGCTGCCATGCATACACAGCTCGAGTTATGACAGTGACTAGCGAAAGAGTCGACATCGTAATTGGCGCGTAATCAAACAATAGGTTTGGCGTTCTTGAAGCGGATTGGCTACTTGGCATCCCGTAGCGATTTGTGATTGGTCATCGTCATTCGTAATTGTGGCGATTTACGAATGAATAACTAATTGGATGCAGTTTTTCTCCTATTCTGACGGGGTCCTAATTGCGTTTGGGTAATGAATAACTTCCATCTTGTTAGCTCGTTAGTCGTTTTCGTACTCGTCACGCGAAAAGAGAGAGAGAGAGAGAGAGATAGAGAGATAGAGAGAGAGAGAGAGAGAGGAGAGAGAGAGAGAGAGAGAGAAATGATGATGATGATGAGATGGGTTTTAGGGTAGTGACCACAATGCTTGGAGGGGATTTCGAGATCACTGCTGTAATAGACGGAAGGAGAAGTTTTCGACCATTACGATGAATCCTGACCAAATGAAATAAAACTTTATTTTCCAATCATCTCTTTACACGGAAATTCTTTCCGTGACTAATGAGTGAAACCCAGTCGCAATTATCTGAACTATACACCGTGTGTACACACACACATACACACACACACACACACACACACACATACACACACACACACACACACACACACACACACGGACCCCGGAGCCCTCTAAAAAGTACGGTCGAACCATTTGGCGTCACATACACTTTTGTGAATTAATTATTAAAATTATACTTTAATTAATATTAATTGAAGCACTTTATCATTTTATGCAGGATTTTACGTAAAATTTCATTCTAGTGTCAACGTGAATATTAAAGTTAATTAACACGGGAGTTCCTCAGTCAACGCTGTTAATTGCCATTTTCTCATTCCAACCCTCGCACAAAAAGAAAATTTCCCCGACACGCGCATGTATACAACCCTTTAGTTTTAATAAACGAGCTTTAAGGAACGTACTTAAGGGATGATGTATATCTTCAATTAATTTCAAAGAAAAGCGCCCATTTTATTATGCTTAAATAAAATTAATTACTTAATATAAATATCCACAGTTTAAGAACGTAACTGCTCATAAATGAAGGTTAGCTATTGAAAAATAAGAAATTACTCAAACATAAATCAAAAAAAAATTTCCTTTTCACATTTAACTATGAAATTATTTAGTTTGGACATATATATATATATATATATATATATATATATATATATAATGTGTGTAAATAATGACGCTTGTGTAGAAGAGCGTTCCGCACAAGATGAGGAGGGAGAACAAACAAATGAAAAATGAGGTGTGTGTGTATATATATATATATATATTATATATATATATATTATATATATGCGATGAACTTCACAATTAAAACACGTGAAATGAATGAATGATGCAAACTCACAAGGAATCATTTTTCTTTTTCCTTGTGGGTTTGCATCATATATATATATATATATATATATATATATATATGACAAAATTATTTCACGAAAGTGACACGTGAAAAATATTTATGATGAATAAAACCACGAAGGGAAAAGAAACACAAAGTGGTGCTCAAGCGCTTTCGTCTAATCTTCGTGGTTTTATTCATCATATATATATATATATATATATGTGGTGTGGTGTGTGTGTGTGTGTAAAGAACGACGCTTGTATAGAAGAGCGTTCCGCACAAGATGAGGAGGGAGAACGAACAAATGAAAAATGTATGTAGGAGAATTACGACTTCTGATCAATCGAGGCCCATGGTGAGTGGATAGCATATCTGACCGGCAATCGGGAGATCCCGGGTTCGATTCCCGGGTGGTTACCTCATTTTTCATTTGTTCGTTCTCCCTCTTCATCTTGTGCGGAACGTTCTTCTATACAAGCGTCGTTCTTTACATTAATTATACTGTATGTTGTTCGCAGTTAAAATGTATATATATATATATATATATATATATATATATTAATAATGAAGACGTTAGATATTGCCCTCAAAACAACTGTCATTTATTAATCGTTTATAAACATTTAGTAAACATACAGTTTCGGAAAAAAGTTCGCCTAGAAACCTACAATTTTTCAGAACCATAAAAAATTACTAATTGATAATACTGTTATTTTATTTTATGTTATTCTTTCTGATGATGGTAATAAATATCAGAAACAAACCTCACTCTTTACTAATTAGTAATTTTTTATGCTTTTTAAAACGTTTCTAGGTGACCTTCTTCCCCGAAACTGTGTGTGCCCTTGTTTGTTGGGTTGGGACGATGTGTCTGGTATGTGATAAAACTTTTCAGTCTTATAAAAGAGGGCTGTAAGTTATATTTGTATAACCTAAGAATAAACTGCTTATTTCCTATAATAAAAATAGTTATTTACTGTAATAGGAATGTACCGATTAATGTTCAAGAATAGGTAATGACTGTAATCGGTCATAGTCGCTGATAAATAGGCACTTAACTGACCTTTTCGCTGAAGTCACTCGGTACCGATAACTTTCATTTTGGGAGTTTATTATTATATATATTTTTTTTAATTAAAACATTTCTTTTCGCGCCAAAAAGTTATCAGTTATTGATTTAAAACTCGTATAAAAATACACGGTTGCAATTTCAGTTGGTTAGTTCAACCAACTTTTTATGTTTGTTACCATACAAAATAATCTTACATGTTGATATTCATAGCATGAATGAATTAACTATTTTGGTTGAAATGTTAACGGTATTTTTTTTTTTTTTATTCTGTGCTTTCAATGTTAACTATGGCTAAAATTATTTGTTTTTCGAAGATCTGGTTTCCCGGTAGTTCAGTGGCCTCGGCGGTGGACTATGGGCGGTAAGGCTCTGGGTTCACTCCCGGCTGTTGGCGCCTGGGTTGGTTTGGGTTGGGCCGGCCACTCACCCCTGATCTTCAGGTGATCCAAAAAGTTTATAAAAAAATAACATGCATTCATATATAGAAATTTATTTACATAAAAATCAACGTTCCTGACAAAGTTTCTCCCTATTGAGAGATATAACAGAGCAAGAATCTGTTTTACATTGAGTGCTATAGGCCTATTCCACTTTGATCTATGGAAAACAATGAAAAAAATTAAGTTCTATAGCCATATACTGAATATTTCCTCATCGTTACTGTACCTCATTATAAACTTTCTAAAGACTTAAGGGATCACCTATTACCCTTAGACAGCAGTATGGCATCAAAACGTAAAGCATCTGCAAGTGATAGTGAAGAGAAGAAAAGTCGTAAGGTTATGACATTATCTGAAAAAATAAAGATTCTAGATAAGTTGCGTGGTGGTAGGTACAAGCTTAACATCACTTGGCCGCGAGTATCACGTGAATGAGTCTACCATACGCACCATCCGAAAGAGTGAAGAAAAGATACGTGCTATTTTCATTTAATATATTTTTATTTATCATATGTAAATATCATTATGTTTATGATTTTATTATGTTCTTATTTCATATACAATATAGGTAAGGAAATTCATTTGTGTGTGAATAAATAATCTACGTATCTAAGTATTAATGGGAGACTTTACGCGGCCGCGTTCACGTATCCCCATTTATCCCATAAGATATTAAGTTTGTCCAACGCGGATTTCCTAACGCGCCGTTCTCGAGGAACCTAACCCCCGCGTTGGACGAGGGTTTACCGTAATAATATTCCTTGCTGGGAAACTCAGTCTTTATAATGTAATTCATAAGGATTCTAACATTATACTTAAGACTTTAACTTATTGAACGAGTCTACGTAGAGGAAATTAAAAAAAACGAAGTATGTCAATAACCATTCATGAAATAGCTTATTGGTATTAATTTTAATAAAGAAGGACATTTTTGCTCAATATCTCCAAAAACTGGACAATTTCGGGACATCATACGTCACCGGGACACACTTCTCCAAAGCGGGACTGTCCCGCCGAAAATCGAGACTCTGGTCACCTTAAGTCAAGTCCACTTTCAAGTAAATATAATCTCATATATTTTTAATGTAAACCATTTTGAAGTTAACATCATTTATTTAGTTTACTTTTAACAAAATTGGGTGTCATAATGTTGAACATAGTACATACTCAGTTAGTCCAAAATCCAAACAAATTATTTGCTCAAATTAAATAAGCAGTTTTTTTCAGTGTTCCCGCCGTTCACTGTCTGTATACCCGTAATACTATGTTGTATTCCCACGGACAAAGAGAAACACAACATTTATAACCTTTTTGAAGACTCTTTATAATTCTAAACAAGGTGTCATCAAGTTAAAATTATTATTTTTGCAATATTTCATCTGAGCTAAGTGTATAAAATAGCCCGTACATCATCTTATATATTCCATTAATCACTTGGATTGTGATTACAGCGTTATTTATCGAAAATGAAAGACTTTCTAACGTGTATTTGCGGGGGCCATTCCAGAAGTGTGGGAGATCTTTTTATTTTCAATCGTGTTGATACATCATGCCTAATTATTTTGAACACACACACACACACACCACACATATATATATATATATATATATATATATATATATATATATATATATATATATATATATATTATACGTGATCATGTTATGAAGGAATATTGGATCTGGGCCGTTGTTGAATGGGTGAATATCCTCTCCGTTCATACCACGTAGGTATGACCGTATGAACCTACTAGTGATGTAGCGGATGTCATTTTTTTCACATCCGCGGATGCGGATGCGGATGAGGATGTTTGATTTCAACATCCGCGGATGCGGATGCGGATGCGGATGTCTACATTTTCGTTATTTTTTAGGATATATTCGAGATTTGTTGTGTTTAACGTAGGTATATAATAAGTTATTATATAGAGAGAGCTGTAGCTATAATGTAGTATAATTGATTAATTGTACAATAATTGCTGTACTTTTCTCTGAACATATAAAATAATATCAAGCATCTAACTAATATAGAAATCAATTAGTGAATTCGTCTGCAAATAAATTCGTTATATTTTGTTGAGTTTCAGCCACAATTAGAAACCATAATTGTGTTACCAGGATGCGGGACGTGAACCAACTCAAATGCACCCCACCGACCTCTTTCCCCAACCTCCACCCTTATAGAAAGAGATCTTTAATTAGCTTGATCATTATTTTATTAAGTTTAAAGTTTTATTAGGCATATTTATAAATGAGTAATTAAAATAAAGTAAACTAAGATGTTCATCGTTTAATGTTCAAACTTAATTCATAGGAAGGTTATGCTTAAGGAACATTAATTTTTCTGCCTTTTCTGCTGCCAGTCTGTTTCTCTTTTCATCATATATTAATCCAGCACTGCTAAATAATCTCTCGCTTGGTACGTTTGTTGGAGGACAGGCTAAATGTTTCCTCGCAAGTTTACTCAAGTATGGATAGATATTCTGCGTATTTTTCCACCAACTAATAGGATTGTCACATGCAGCCAGGCGTTTTTCTTGGTGATAGCTCTCGATCATTTTTACTACATTTGACATCGCGTAGGTCTCGTCATTGCTGCTTGACTCAAGAAACTGAGAGACAGATTCTGTGATAGATTTGTTTGTTGAAGGTGTTGGTTCTGTCACTGAAACTTTTATTCTTTTGGTGGGTGGCGAAGCGACAGATTCAAGAGATTGAAGCTCTTCAACTGCTTTGCCAAGTGATGATTTAACTCGTTCTAATGTACTAGGTGAAAATAACTTAGCTTTGTAACGTGGATCTAAGTAGGTTGCAAGAGAGTAACTTCATACAAGAACAGCCTCTCGTCTTGTCGCTTGCATCACTTTTGCGCACAATGAACTAGTTCTATTAATATAGTAGAATTTGATAATTTCCGCTTATTAATGACATTTTATCTCAACGGTCCACATCCGCACGACATCCGCAGTCCAAAGTGCGGATGCGGGTGCGGATGCGGATGCGAGAAAATGTGCGGATGTTCCGCGGATGCGGATGCGGATGCGACCTACATCACTAGAACCTACATGGTTCAGATTCTAAGTTAAGTTATAAATCCCCCTCTGTCATATGATCCCATGACTCTTAGTCTAATACTGATTAACAAAAAAACTAACAACAATATTCTTAACTGGACCGTAATAATATTAATAATAACAATAATAATGCATGAAGAGGGACAGAAATTGGCACAGCTCTCAGGCCATACAAACGAAGCTCATTGTTCTAACTCCTGGATTATTATTATTATGAACCAGCACCATCGGAATTCGAACCCCTACTCTCAGTATCTTCACTTCATTTATAGGGAAACTGTGTTACCCTCTGAGCGCGGGTGCTGGCTAACTAGAAAGTAACTTCATTATATTTACTTAGTGGAAGGTTCTTAACCATTGAGTAAGTACGGATAAACAGCTGTAAATAAGCTAATTGAGTAAATACTGTAATTTAGTAAACAGCTGCGATACGCTAATGAATAAAGTTTATTTAACGTCTTCTATACCGATACTAACACCTAACTTATATAGCTCATTTTGCCTGAAGAAGCGCATGACTTCGAACCTGGAATCCCGATATAGGCCTATTCGTCAATTCCTTTCTTTTTCCTATCCTTACGCCTTCATGTTTATATATAAATAAATTACTAAAAAGATTTTCAACGATCTTTTCATATAGGGTGTCTCAAAAGTCCCTGTGCACCTATACATATATATATTCTCTGAATAATACTCGTACTTATCGTATTATTCAGAGATTATATATATGTAGGTGCACAGGGACTTTTGAGACACCCTGTATTATTCTCATCAAAACTGTTTAAAAATCTCCGAAATATGATTATATATATATAATATATATATTATATATATTCAAAAATTTTGCAACAACACTTCCAGAATTAATTATTTTATTTATCTGTTCACAAAGACATAAATGATTCCTTTATTACAAAAATGATTAAATGTCATTTTTTCTCCCGTATATTGTTCTTATAAGAGTGTTTCAAAGATATCTTAAAAGGTAATTCAATTATATAAAGTTGTAACATATATTCTGCTCGATTTTTTAGTTCATTCAGAACAAAAATTAAATGACATAATGACAAATTAATCATCAATATAATTCCCTTCTTTTTCTATAACCTCCTCCCACCTGTAGAAAAGTTTTTTTATGCCACGTTCGAAGAAATCCCTTGGTTTCGAGTTAAAAAGAGCGATCACTTCGTTTTCGATAGCTTCCCTGGAATGCAACTTTTGTCCATCTAGGATTCTAGGTGTGTTGCAGACTTCTGAATAAATGGTAGTCTGAAGGTGCGATGTTTGGAGAATAAGGTGGATGAGGCATTTTTTCCCAACCAAATGCCTCCAATTGGGCAGTGGTGATTCGAGCAGTGTGAGGGCGCGCGTTATCCTGGTGGAATAGAACACCTCTTGCTATTAATTAATGCAGGACGTTTTCCTTGTAATGCCATCTTCAATCGTTGTAGTTGTTGGCAGTAGACTTCAGCTGTGATTGTTTGGTTATCTGGCAGAAGCTCAAAATGAATAATTCCTTGCATATCCCACCAAACACATAGCAAAATTTTCTTTGGATGGGGTCTATTCCTTGGCTGAGGTTTAGGCTTTGTTTCACGGCTAAGTCACTGATGTCGACGCTTAATATTGTTATAGAGGACCCCATTTTTCATCCCTAGTGACGATCCGATTCAAAAACGGTGCCTGCAGTTGCCGAGAATGCAGTGATGTGCAAATATTGATTCGATGTTGAAGATTCGCTTGTGACAAATCATGCAGAACCCATTTTCCAACCTTCACTACTTTTCCTAACAGCTTCAAATGACGATGAATGGTCATATGGCTAACGCAGAGTTGCAGGCCAAGTTCTCTTACAGTTACCGTTGGGTTTTCCTTCACTGTTACTTTCAGCAACTCTTCATCTAACTCATTTGGTCGTCATATTCGTTGATAATCTTTCAGACTGAAGTGTCCATTTCTGAACTTCTCAAACCATCTCCTACACATCCATTCGCTCACAACATCATTTTCATAAACTCTTTGAATGTTTCTTGCGGATTCACTAGCGTTAGATCCTTTATGGAAACTCATACAGCATCACATGTCGAATATGCTCTTTCGTGGGCGCCATGTTTTTTCAATTACTGTAATATCGTAAGGGTGGCGTTGTAACTGTATGAAAACCACCAGAGAAAACATTCATTAGCTTAATCCTACACTAGCCTAAGTCATTCTGTATCATTCTGTATCGTGATAAAACCTGTGCGAACCTGTCGCCGCGTGTATTTTGCAACATTTCTAAAACTGTTTCACATTATCTTGAGGTTATTCTATTACACAGGTCAACAAAAATAAAAAAAATTTTTCGTTGCCAAGGAAATTCGTACGAATTTAGGGTATTTTGGGGTTGCTGAATTCCAAAATGAAAGTAGTTTTTCCGATTTGGCTCTAGTTCTTGAGACAATGAATACCCTCAATTAATAGGAAACGTAACGATAACGCGTGCATATGGGAAACTACCGGAACATTCTAGATGGTGAGACCGAATAAAATGCCATTATGTATTTCATGTGTTTACATTTGTATGATTTGAGACAATTTCATTGCGATTTGTAAGTATGCTCCGCCTGAACATTAAATTTTTTGCATTTTTACGTGTTTCAATGGGGTACCAATTATCTCATAAATTAGAGCCAATCTAGCAAAACCGATGTCATATTCGGAATCAGCACCACAAAG
Organism: Bathynomus jamesi; assembly: GCA_023014485.1. Classification (NCBI taxonomy): domain Eukaryota; kingdom Metazoa; phylum Arthropoda; class Malacostraca; order Isopoda; family Cirolanidae; genus Bathynomus; species Bathynomus jamesi. Next base: position 863,517 of record JAJOZX010001223.1, on the reverse strand, counting down.
TTACCCCAAAATCACTCTAATATGATTGGCAATAAAATGAGTGTTGACCAGTGTTATCTATCGTCCGTTTTCTAATCGAGCAGAATTTATGTTACAACCTGATACTTTTACTATTTATCTTTTTCGTTGTTTCTGCGAAGTTGAGCGACACTGCTGGAGCTGGGTAGTAGCTCTTCCTCGCGTGTATATTACGTAACGACCCTTAGATAGTTGGGATCCCACGTAAAACTGTAGGTCCCTTCAATCATATGACCTCAGATGTCGCGAAGGAGGTTAAATAACCACATCATTACATTAATTTTTCTTTTTAAATTTTTCGGGTTTTTGGTTGAAATCTATTTTATATAATAACAGTACATACTTTATGCACTAAACTACTGACATTTAGTTATACATCAATGTCTGTTGTTTAAGCGTATCTATCCAAATCTAGTATTTAACTGTGCATCATAATAGGCTATTTATGATACTTACTCGTGCATCGTGATCGGCTATTTACTTGCATATCATAATTGGCTATTTAACTGTGCAGCAAACTATTATTTAACTATGGATTAAAATTTATAATTTAACTTTGTATAAATAATCTATTTGACTATGCATCAAAATCTGCTATTTAACCGTGCATCAAAATTTACTATTTAACTATGTATCAAAATTTATTACTTTACTATGCATGCTTTAAAATTTGCTATTTAACTGCAGTAAGAGGTGAATAGCGCATCTGACTTTAGTTTATCTTTTGAGTAAAAGCACTGCACGCATGCCCTTAACTTTCATAATGACCCTTAAAAGAATAAAGAAAATTGCCACCCATTTTGGCAACCAAACTCGATCCAATTCTCGTAAAACGCTTTCTGAGCGAATTAACGACGGGCTATATAGTTTGTGTAGCTCCCTCAGCAAACTTTTTATCACCATCCGATAAAAGGAAAAAGGTAATTTGTGTATAGTTTTCTTTCGCTGGCGATATGAACGTATCTTTTCTAATTCTTAAAACTCGCTCACGGACATGTTTTCGTCAATGCAGTATTCGCCTCATGATTACTTTTAATTAAAAATAAACCAAAAACTTTGAACTCTCCCTTTTATTGGCGACAAATTAAGTGATAACATGAAAATATATGACGTTATTCGAAGTTTATTACATTTCATATATCGAGAATCGTCCATTAAAGGTGAACTTATCGCGTGGAAAATAATTGCTGTTAATAGAAAATCCAGCATACAGTCCACATATCAATAAAGGCCACTTATTAATAATAAGTGACACAGTTCTGACATGGCAATACCAACGAAACTTACACACACATATAACAAATATATATGAAATACGTACATATATACATACAGTATATGTATATATTCCATTAAAATCCCTTATGCATGAAACAAGTGCACGAAATATATATATAAAGCATTTTTATATTATCACTGTATTTTAGTGTGTCCAAAATTTATTATTGTTACCTTTTATTGATTAAAATTAGTATATTTTAAGATGTTTTTATATTATTAAACTTACGATTAAAATATATAGTAAACTGTATTGCAGAAAGAATGTACTCATTGCTTTAACCCTTTCGGGACGACCGGTACAAATTGGTGGCAGCGTTTCACATACACGCATTCATAATTTAACACTACAAAATAATTCCGGCCTTAAACGGTTAATAAAGGAAAATTAATTGATATTTTCGTTTTAATTGTAAATATTGTGTTCTACTTTGTAAGCTGTAAAGTTTCGTATGAGACACGTAAAAAATTATAAACCGTTTGGTTCCCTGTAAAATGTCCAAATAGGTTAAGGAAAGGTTCCTTTTAGAATTAGGTTCCAAATTGGGGAGAGCATAGACACCAACCGGAAGCTTACTGGCTCTCCTTTTGACCCTATTTACCAAAAAACTCTACATTTATTGCTTGGAATTTTAAAGTTAAAAAAAAAAATATTTACATACATCCAATTGAAGGCTTCAAGAATTTACCCGTTTGCGGTGTTTACCTGTTTACCTGTTTACTGTTTACATTTGAAATGTGTGACGCGAAGTATCATTTCATTATTTTAGATCAAGTCTCCTTCATAGTATTAAACTGCTGAAACTTAGAGATACTATCTACAGAGTGGCCACAAAGTCCCTTTGCAGTGAAATTACAGCCCTTGTTTTTGATGCAAACGGACTTTGTGACTACCCTGTACAGATATCAAGTAATACTGTAGATTCTCCAAACTTTTCGACTATATTAAATCGTATTGTTTTAGACTTAAAATAAAGCTAATCATTATCATTATCACCATTTTATAATTAACCACAATAAAATAATTTTTAAAATTTTATAATTATTTCAAATGAAAAAATAATATTTCAAAACCTTTTTGTTATGCATGCACATAATTAGAATCTTATCAAACAATCTATTTGCTAATTTTAATCCATTTATATTTATATATATATATATATATATATATATATATATATATATATATATATATATAAACACTGCGAAGAAAGGTTAATATTTGGATATATATATATATATATATATATATATATGATAAAACCATTTCTAATCATGCCAAGCTTCTAAAACATCTGACTATCATTTCGTATAATTAGTTAGTCAATTAAAATGTCTAGTGTATAAATATGATTTGGAAAGTATAGCCAGATATGAACTTCCCATTTAGGCGATAATCCTAAATGGGGAGCAGAAAATTAGTGAACACACTTTTTCACACTGAATATTATAAAGCATGCAAGTATTATTTCGATGCGAATATACTATAATGAACTATCATAATTACACGAAAGAGAGAGAGAGAGAGAGAGGAGAGAGAGAGAGAGAGAGAGAGAGAAAGAGCGTGTATTCTTCGGAAATTAATTAATTTTTAGTAATGGCAGAAGGAAATTACTATCGAGTTCAAATAGTTCATACACACTATTTCACGCGTCTTTAACTGTGTAATTATTAGAAATAAATATATATATATTTTTTTTTTAATTTAATCCACAGCTATAATTATAATAATAGAGAACATTCATTTATATGGAATTAATTATCATTAAATATAACTGTTTCATACACTGCGAAAGCTAAACATTCAAATTCTTTCCTATTAAAGGTTTAATATAAAGGAACTAGAGAGCCGTTTGTAAACTTAGCCATATTTTATTCATCATTATTCATTTGTAAAAGTCAATTTGAAAAGCAACACCACAACTACAAAGGAATTTTTAAAACATTAAAAAGACTTGATGAATGCAGTTATCATAATTTCCCTATAAAAAGAATTTAATATTACTTATTTGCATTTATAATTCCGCTTTGCAGCCATTCATAACACTGGGCAACACGTATTTTATTGAATGATATCTGACACTTGATTCTAGGTAATTTGGGTGCGCTGAATACGAATTTCAACTCGGTTTGGCTCTATCAGGTCCTGATTCTTGTCGACAGCCTATGTGCCATTTTCCAGATTTTTCAAATTAGGACTAAAAAATTAAGTCGTGTTAATTTTTTTTTTCAAGTTTCATGAATACAAGCAGTTCAAACTACAGTAAAATTACATTATAACGATAGAAATGACTAAAATAAAAAAACAAACAGATATAAAGCTTTCACTGTGGCAAAAATTTTCTTTTGTAAGACTTTCTAGCGTATTTGCTTGTTGATGGCAGGTCTCTTTCAAGCACCAGCAGTAATCAGCCATCATGTGGGAATCCCCGGCCTTGGTACCGTTCCTCCATAATTTTGATATCTTGGTGGAATCTCTCCCCTTGTTCGTCACTTACATCACCTAAATTACTTGGAAATTGGTCAAATGGCTATTCAAAAAATGCATTTTTATGCTCATATTGCAACCTAACTCTTTGTAGTCCCTTAAAAGTTTTTTTACGATTTCTTCGTAGTTATCTGCCCTATAATTGCCTAAAAAGTTTTCTATCAAGTCCACGAATGAGAACCAGCCATTTTTTTTCGCGTTCATTCATGACATTAGGAAAATTGCTGTCTTTAATCATTGTTCTTATTTGTGGACCGTCGAAAATTCCCGCCTTGATTTTTTCATAACTTAAACTTGGAAATTTTGAAGTTATGTATTTGAAACACTCGCCGTTCGTATCTAAAGCTTTTACATATTGTTTAATGAGGCCTAGTTTTATATGCAGAGGAGGAAATATGATTTTATCTCTGCTCACTAAAGGTGGATTAATTACGTTTTTTTCTCCGACAGTAAGTGATGTTCGTGCTGGCCAGATTTGTTTGAAATAATGTTCTTCCTTGGCTCTGCTGTCCCATAAGCAAAGGAAGCAGGGATATTTAGTATACCTTCCTTGTTGTCCTAGCAGAAAATTAACCATTTTTAAGTCAACACATATGATCCACTCGTGCTCCCTATATTTGATAAGATTTAAAACCTTTTCTATATGTTCATACTTTTCTTTTAATTTTGTTGAGTGCCCAATCGGTATCGAGCCGTATAGATTGCCATTATGCAACAACACACACTTAAGACTTCTTTTCGAACTGTCTAAAAACAAGCGCCAATCATTTGCATCGTAAGACTCAACCCCCATCTTCTTTAACAAACCAACTATGTCGCAGCAATATACTAAACTATCCTCTGTTCTAAAATATTTAACAAGTTCTTCTTCTCTTTTTCTGTAAAATGAAATGTATGTGTTTGAAGTAAGCAAGTTTTTCTCTTTAAGTCTTGAAGCTAAAATTTCCGCAGCCTTTTTTGGCAAATTTAGATCCCTTACAAGATCATTCAACTCGGCCTGGTTAAACTTTTGCGGATCGTTTTGACTTTCAAATACGCTGGGGTCAAAATCGGTGTCTGACTCCTCAAAGTGCATAACAATATTTTCAGGAACATCTTCAACTAATTCTTGAGTTGGCAGACCCTTAAATTTTGGAATGGGGATCTCATTTGAATGTAGCACAGGTCGTATCGCGGTGTCGAAATTTGGGTACTCGATACAATGTTTATTTTTCTTAGTGAAGCCCGAAGTCTTGACAAAGCAAAGGTAGCAATCGGTCTCGTGGTTAGTAGGCTCTCGCCAACCTGATATGGAAAAAAAATTGTAAAGCGTTAACAAAAGCGACGAGAGACTTGTTTTTATGAATTTTATCAAAAGTTATCACCCAAACATTTAACATTTCTATGTGTTTCAACCTTATGCAATATTTGAGATTCTTATAAACATTTTCTGTAAATTTTTGTTTATGTACCTAAGTTACAATTACATTTAGATAAGTTACAGTATACTAGTGATTAAATTACGTAGTTTTATGAAATCATAAACTTACCATCGGAACTCCAAAAGGTATTTTTGAATCCGAACCCTTCGTCCAATGTCGCAGTCTTTCAATGCATATAGTGCAGGCTTTATGTGGAGCCCACGATTTATCTTGGTCCCCAGTTTTATGCCAAAATAAGCTAAGTAAGCTCTTTTTACGAAGTCAGTTATATTTGCTCGTTGATGTGGAAGTGTAAAATTTCCACATATATAACAGAAGGAATCAGGGTTGTTTTTGCATTTGAACTTTCTAGTGCTTGATGACATATTGCTTGATTGTTCTGCCAATTTGTAAAGGTATTTAAAGCCCTTAATTCATATAAATTTAAGAAAATCTGAAATATAAACACAAAAATTAGTTTAAATAGGTACTTATTATGAAATAGGTACTTACAATCTATGAAATTAAACTAGAAACACGGATGAGTAGGTACAATATAAATTACGTCTAATTAAATCAACTATATTAAATCACGATGACAAAATTACTCACTAAATCATATGCCAATTCAAAATTATGTTAATGCCCAAACTTAATTAACTAACTCAACTGACTGACTGACTGACTGACTGATTGAATTGACTGATTAACTCTGGAAACGAGTCGCTTTTATATATTTTAGTTGTCCCTCTAGAATACTCTACAGAGAACAGGAACGCTCGAGAAAATTTTAGAATTCTATGATATTTTTAGCTTAATTTACTAATATTAAAATGGGTTAAAAATGACAAAATTAAAAATATTTTTAGGGTGTTACATATAAAAATATACATAATACAACAATACCATAACAATAGGTACAAATACCTAGATAAAAACCTAGTTGCATAATGTGTAACTGCAAAAAGACTTAGCGAGTATTGAGAAAAAAAACCTTTTTATGAATACGACGAAAGAGGAGGGGTGTTGAGCAAAATCAGGACCTGATAGAGCAAAACCGAGTAAATATTCGTGCTCAGCGCACCCAAATTACCTAAAACTAACTGTCAAATCTAATTCAATAGACAAAAAGTTGAAATTTGTTCCCCAGTGTATAATCAATTAATACAAATTTTCTTTTTAAATTTATTTGTATTACTTTTAAACGAAGTTAAAATATCACGTGATACTGACGTTTTTCAGTTCACTGATATATCAGTCATATACGTACTTCCGACGCATACGTAAATATACGTATAAATACGTATATACATACACGCAAGCGTATAAACATACGTAGGTCGCGTTTAGGGTAAAATCTTATGATTCATCAAGCTGAAGTAGGATTTGTGTGTGGTGCAGCAATGCAGCTTAAACGCCAGTCATCGAAGTAAAAGGTTTATTTAGGTCTATACGTAGAGTGTCTTAGCCATATCTTAGTTTTCTGCTGAGCTATGCTAATGCCTAGCCTTTATAATACCTTTATAAAACTTGACTAATTTAAAGCGGCAAAAAACGCCTAAAATGCCTTTCTGTGCATAAAGTAAATAGAACCTTTTTTTCTTGCTTGCAATGTACAAATACAACTATATATATATATATATATATATATATATATATATGTGTGTGTGTGTGTGATATTTTGAGGTGAATGGTCTCTGCCATAGTTCTAAATTAAAAGTGACTCATTACTCGGCGGTTTAATCCATTTGCGTCGTAGTAGGTAGAAAATGTCAGTGCATTCCCGGTAATAATTTACCAGATAAAAATGAAGTACAACATAAAGTAGTCAAATAGTAAATGAATCTATAAATATATCAGAATTTGAAAACATTCAGTGAGTTTAAATGCCCTCAAAGCAGTTTAACATAAAGCAAGAACTGGAAAATCGGGAGAAAGGCCATAAAATTCGATACGTTTCAGTTTTCCGAAAAGAAGAAAAGTGACCATTTGCCGGGATCAGTCGGGAATAGAAGAAGGAAGTACTTTAAAAGTACTTTAAAAGTACTTTAAAATTAGGAAGTTAAACAGAAACAATTTATGCCTTTGGACTGTGCAACTGCGAAACGGTAGCTGACAAAACCACAGGCATGAAGTGCATTCTATGCCACCATTTAAGATTTACGAATGCATCAATCTGGAAAGAAAGGATGGAAAAGTAATGAATAGAATAAATAATAAAATTATTGGTATGAAGCTCATGTTAATGGATAGAAAAGTCGTACAAACTGGCCTGGAAAATAATGAGAAAGAAATGACGAAAATGGCTCAAAATTTGGTTGAGGAAGACAATTTTAATAATACATCAGCTAACATACCAAGGAACACCAAGATGTGACATAATACGCTAAAAACAACATAAATGAGGTAGAGAGCAATGAGAACAACGCGTATGAGGGGGAGCAGACCAACACTTAGACGAAGGAATACAAGATAGTAATTTCATGAATAAAAATGAAAATACACCAAAAACTAAAAAAACACTAAGTATGAAAAGTAGTACTAGAACAAAAATTAAAGCTTGAATCACACAAATTCCAGAAGGGCAAGTCTGAAAACGTAAAAAAATCCAAAAAGCGGATCATTTGCAAATATTGCAAGAGAAGTTCGTATAAATATGGCTCCAGATGCATATACAGTTGATACCCACCTTAAAAAATGTTTCTGCGTGGTGAAGTATAGAAGTTGCAGGTACTACAAACTGCTAATATTTCCACCCCTCTATGTGTAGACAACCAAGAAGAGAGAAAAATGTCTAAATATGGAGTGCCCACATTTTCGCATTAAGGGTACTCACAAAAGAGAAAGAGAAGTAACAGCTCAAACCCTAAATAAAAGAAGTGACAACAGTGCCATTAAAGTAGAGTACATTTTTTTTTAAAGAAATGAAACGATAAAAGAACAACTGTCCCTTTAATAGAAAAGACTGAACCTTGAAGATATATGTACCTCAGCATCCTCCCGTCCAACACCATCCACCATTACTTCAACAACCATAATGGTACCGAGGGCCGCATCCCCAGTATTCTCAAATGCAACGGCCCACCCAATAACACCGAACAGGAACGTCAAAATCGACCAGAAAACAACCATTATCCAAGACAACTGAACACCAAATGCGAAAAAGGCTGTGAAAATGGCATCGAAGACACTGAAATAGCAATAAAGAACTACAACATATACAGAGCGGACAGATTTGCTAGAAAAGCGGAGGCTCTTGCATTTATACTCGTATGAAAAACACACAATTGAAGTGAAAGTAAGCAAATCAAACAACAGTCGGAATTCTTATTTTAGAAGTAAAATAACTGATCCTAATCATTTTGAACGTGTATAGACCACCAAACATCACCACAAGCAATTCCAAGTCGTTACAAATAAAATAGAACACATGTTAAACTCACTCAAAACCTCAAACCCAAATATTTTAATGTATGGAGACTTCAACTTTCCATTCATAACATGGAAGAAAAATGATAAAGTTACGTATGTTGAGAAGTTTCATGGTAACATTACAAAAGATGATACAACCCAAACAGCAATGCTATTAAATAGTATGGAACATTATGCAGTCATCCAAATAACAATGACTAATAATATAAATAAAAAGGTGACGCACAGAAATTTCTCTGGTCATAACCTAATCGATATACAAATAAAGTTAGCAACCAGGAAACAAAAAAGCATCCCAGGGAGTCAGAAGGAATATATGAAAGTTTAAATATGAATTCAAAGAAAAACTTTGAGAAAGCCATACAAAAGGACTTTTACGTCTAAGATAGAGAAAACGAAAGAGGAAGAGGAAGGTTACCGGTCTCGACTACAACCCTGAAATTCTAACCTATTCTCTTGAAAGAAGACGCGAGCGATATACAATAATATACATATGGAAAATACTCGAGGGTTCTGTCCCTAACCTTAGAAATGAAATAGAAACACAATGGAATGAGAGAGGAGACAAATTCTCTACTGTACTGTTGCGGTGGGACAGGGTGCCATAAAAACGGACGGAAAATACCCTCGGAATACGAGGCCCCAAACTTTTTACTGTCCTGCTCAAAGAACTGTGGAACCTCCAGCAAACCAACCTGAATAATTTCAAGAACCAACTGGACAGGTTCTTACGCATAATCTCTACCATCCATGTGTATCTGGCCACGAAAGCAGGAAGAGAGTGAAAGTCAATTCCTCCTCCACCAAATTCCGCAAATGAGGCGGGAAGCTGCAGAAGGGTCGACCGCAGATTGATCCTGAACCGTTGTTCGAAACCATCTAAAGGTATATATATATATAGAGAGAGAGAGAGTCGGTGATTGAAGTTTTGTCCCCACGCATATTATAAAATATATAGACCCCATTTCTATACTGCTTTTACAATGTGCTCAATTGCCATGGCAACTGAAAACCCTTCGCGAAAGAAATATTTATTTTTCTCTTTTTTCCCTTTTCCTTCGCGATAACGGGGTGAGTTTGGCATTTGTGTATGACGTATAAAGCAACAGTACCAACCTTAAATCTAAAATTAAGTAATATGAAGTATTTTAGCTGTAATAAATTATAAATATCTATAATTTAATGTATAAAGGTAGAACAAATATAACTATAATAAAATACGAATATTTACGTAGATATTATAAATTTGTAGAAATAATCATTCAAGCAACGGTTTACGAGTAAAAGGTGCAAATTACGTCTGTAAGAAAATGATCAAAAGAACCTTTTTTTTTGGCACCCTTGTTTCCTGATGTATTATTAAAAATAAGGACCGACAAAGTACTTTGGCACTTTCCGAACTGAAACCGAATCTTGGCTCGACTTTCGGCCGAAACAGAAACTGAAAGTAGAGTACTTTATATGAAAGTACTGTATGTAATATAAAATGAAATACTAATGCGTAATGTAATGTACTAATATGTAATGTACTAATTTGTAATGTAATTCAATCGCTTTATTATTCCTTTTCACGCAAAATAATTAAAGAAAACTCAAGAAAACATTCCAAAAATATTAATGTTCATTAATGCAAATTAATAAGAAAATTAAGACATTTCGATTCATTCAATATTCAAAGTTCAAATATTTCAAATTTTTTTAAAGAAGGATGACATATTCACCGTTTACTGGGGTCAAATTCGCCCGTTTGGTATTGATGACATTGCCTGCAGTAGAAGAGAGTCGCTCTGATTCTATTGAACCCGAAGGGCAGTTCGGTCAAGTTTACTTTCGGTTTCGTCAAGTCTACTTTCGGGCCGAAACCGAACCCGAACCCGAACTTCGGTCGGTCCCTAATTTAAAATATGTTTTTCTGAGACACACTCTTTTCATTTTAATATAATTCCATCTTAATAATTATTATGTAAGAAAATTTCAGATTAAACACGTGCAGTAAAATATTAAGACCACGTAATCTATGTTAGTTATTACTTTTTATCCGTTGCAACCGTTGTAACGTCAAAGGTAATGTGATAGGAGGGACCTACAACTGAACCTGGATTCAAAACCAAGGATGGCTACAGAATTGTAAAACAATATATTGGTCTTCCATTGAATCGTTTACCAGACCCATTTTGCTAATATCAGTGGAAGCGGTTTGAAGACGTGGGTGAGCCATTTATGCTTAACAATTTAAAAAATATCGATACATCTAAAATTTTTATATTTCAGTAATACAAAAAAATCTTAAAAATGGTCAACACGAGTCTTTTAGAAGGTCCTCGTTAACCTCGTTCAGGTTCCGTGTGTTGGTCTCTCTTCACACGAAGGTCAAGCTGGTGGTCCCGCCTCTAGGCCCGGCTTGGTAGAGGAGGAGCGAGTTGCTCTTTCGCGCTCTCCACCGCGCATAGTCAGGTACACCCGGCTCATCTGGTACCGTCCTGAGCAGGCATCTAGTCTTCTTTTGAAGACTTCAACTTTAACCCTTGTAACGTTTCTGAGGTCCTTTGGAAATTGGTTAAAAAGTCTTGGCCCCCTGACAACCAAGCTATTTTCCTTCAGTGTTGAGGAGGTCCCTTGTCGGGCCTTTGAGAATCCCACACATTCGTCTTTCCTATTTTCCAGCGTTGTTTGGATGGTAATTGGGTTTAGTTTGAGGTTTGGTACCAGTTTTTCGATCATTTTCAACATGTACTCGTAGATTATGGCGTACCTCTCTCTTCTTCTTTCCAGGGAGTACAGATTTAGTTTACATAGTCTTTCCCAGTAGTTGAGCTCTTTGCAGCTATTAATCTTGGCTGTGAAATGTCTGCGTTTCTTCTAGTGTATTAATTTCTTCTTTTTTATATGGGGACGTCAAAACTGAGCAGTATTCAAGTTTTGGTATGATCAGTGTTCTCAACAAGGGAATCATTACTGTCTTGTCCCTCCTTTTGAACGTTCTTTGTACATGTCCCGCGGCTCTTTTTGCTTTGTTTATTGCTATCTGATTTTGTGTCTCGAATTTTGCATCATCGGTCATTATTACCCCCTAGTCGACCGCTTTTGTGCTTCCCTGAATTTCCTGTCTATCTGGAGCATGATATGTAGTATGTTTAAGTTCCTTATTTCTACCATATCTCAAGAGCTGAAATTTCTCGGTGTTAATAGTCATATTGTTGTCTTCTGATCATCTGTATATTTTGTTCGTGTCCCTCTGCAAGGCCTCCACTTCATTTACATCACTGATTTTTCTGCTGATCTTTGTATTGTCCGCAAAGGATGTTACTATACTGTTGCTGTTTACTCCACTGTCTATGTCTGTTAGCATGATAATGTAATGAACAGGAGTGGGGCCAGTACTGTACCTTGTGGTACTGAGCTGCGTACTTCTGATTCTGATGGTGATACACCTTGAATTTTCACGACCTGTAGACGTTCTCTGAGGAAGTTGTAGGTCCACTTTCCCACTTTGCCTGTTATTCCCATGTTTCATTTTATGTGCTATTATACCATGATCGCATTTGTCGAAAGCTTTAACAAAATCCGTGTTTATGACATCATAGTTTTCATTGCCTTCAAGTGCATCTAGGATATTGTTATCCCCTCCTTCATATATAGGGACAATGTTCGCTCTTTTCAAGATGCTCGGTATTTCCCCAGTGTCCAAGGATCTTCTCCATATCCAGTATAAGGGTCCTCATAAGGAATGAAAATAAACGTTTTTCAGTTTGACTCAATCCATATTACAACTGAAAATCAACATAATATGTATATCTGCCCCCCAACCCCACCCCAAAAGGAAATATTGCAATCCTATAATATGAATTAGTATTCAAAATATCAATAGTTTAATGTAACTTGTAGGATTTGTTTATCTTTATCCTGTTCCAACACTTTCGATGTATAGCGTCGCTCAATATACATTTCTATGTTAATTTTATATCATATCATAACATTTGGAAACAATGACTAAATGGGTAACATCATTGTGACGTCAGAAACAAAGCTAATATATATATATATATATATATGATGTAAACCCACAAGGAAAAGAAAAAAAATTATTCCAAGATCTTTCGTGTATTCAACAGTACACCTTGTCAGGGAAATCGTTTCTTTACGTTTCCTTGACAAGGTGTACCGGTGAATACACGATAGGACTTGGAAATTTTTTTTTTCTTTTTCCATGTGAGTTTGCATCAGTCATTCATTCATTTCACATGTTTAAGTGTGAAATTCATCCCATATACTGTGTGTGTGTGTGTATATATTATATATATAATATAATATATATATATATATATATATATATATATATATATATATATACACATTTCTAGCATATATAGTATGTAGCATATTCTAGTATGTATATATATATATATAGGTTGAGCCTTCATTATGTGCTATTATCACATGTAAAACATTGTTATTCTGTTCATAACAAGTATTCGAAGTCTTTAAGCAAAAAATAGTTGTAATCTTGAAATGGGCAGACAATGTCATAGATAAGGAAAGAGAGAGAGAGGAGAGAGAGAGAGGAGAGAGAGAGAGAGAGAGAGAGAGAATATTTGTTTGTTTTGTAGGAAACATTTTTAAAGCCGAAAATTGATGATATATAATATATATATATATTCTTATTAAAAAACAATAAACTTACGTCAATATTATCCAATGGAAAGAAGTATTCTCAACTGTTTACAAATATACTGTGTGTGTATATATATATTATAACTCCAACCATAACTTGACACTTAACTGCAGAAAGTAAAAGCCTTATCTATCTATCTATCTATCTATATATATATATATATATATATATATATATATATATATATATATATATATATACATATATATATATATATATATAAGTTCAAATAAGCTCGAAATTACTTGGAGTGGATATGTTACTTTTCCTGCAAGTTATTTCAAAATAAAGAAGTTCACGCGTTTAATGTGAATGTCAGCTATATATATATATATATATATATATAATATATATAATATATTATATATATATATATATATATATTATAGTTTAACAAAGAAACTTAAGGTATAAATGACAGCTTTCTTACACACATAACTTAAATTCAGGTATAGATGGGTAAATCTTCAAAGTTTGATGTCGTGTGCTTTATCAATCGATCTTTTGTGTACACAATTACAAAAGTAAAAGAGTAGTCTGAACAAATGCCTTGTCAAGTAGTGTGGCATTACTGCACTCTTTAGTGGACTGTATGGTCAAAACCATCCTTCCAACAGCAAAAAACTTTAAGAAGTGGGTTATAAGAGAGAGAGAGAGAGAGAGAGAGAGAGAGAGAGAGAGAGAGAGAGAGAGAGAGAGAGAGAGAGAGAGATTGTATCGAATTGGAAATTCAAGGGTTATGAACTAACTCTCTCTCTCTCTCTCTCTCTCTCTCTCTCTCTCTGTAAAATAGATGGACAACCAGATACATAGAAAGACTCTTCTCGCTCCCTCCTCCATCCCTACAAAAAACCCTTCGTTGTAATGCGATTTCGAACGAGAGGAAAAAAGATAGCTCGAACGAGAGGCTAATACAGACTTAATTCCATCTAAACATTGAATACATCTTTCTGGATGTTAAAATAACGTCCCTACAAAAAACGAGATACGTAAGAACAACGTACAACAACGTCTCTACAAAAACGGGATACGTTAGAATAAAGTCTGTACCCAAACGAGGTACGAATAAACGATGAATTCACCAGCTTCTCGTCTCTTTAAAACGTACCAAAGGGTACGAATTTCACGGTTTTTCGTCTATTTTTGAATGTAATTTAACGTTTCGGGTGTCGTTTACCTCCAGTGAGTGACGCAATAATGGCGTCCCTTTGACGATCATTGACGTTTCTTTTGTTGAAACGTCGACCCGTAACGAGCGGAATTGTGACGCGACCGCGCTAAAGAGGTACCTATTTTTCTTAAGATAAAAACACCTCAATCTATACAATTTTATAACAAGTATATAATTACGTTCTCTCTCTCTCTCTCTCTCTCTCTCTCTCTCTCTCTCTCTCTCTCTCTCTCTATATATATATATATATATATATATGTGTGTGTGTGTGTGTGTGTGTGTGTGTGTGTGCATTTGTGCGTAGGCAACTGTGCATAAGTGAAGTTGAGTGTGTGATAATTCACAGATGTAGTGGGGTAATTCTCTTTTAGATAATATATTTGGTACCTCGGAATAAAAGAATCTACAAATATTTTTATTGTTAGAAAAAAAAGATGTTAATCCTGATTAGCTTAGGTTACACTGGGTTAGGTTAGTTAAGGTTTGGTTAGTTTAAGTTAAATTAGCGAGTGCTTCACTATTTATTGATTTAATAGAAATCACCCTTCGAGCCCTCATTTGCACCATAAACACTTATCATAACCTCCTTGTTTCGATGGCACTAAGGTTAGGTTAAGGTTAGGTTAAGTTTAAGTTAAGTTAAATTAGTTTTTTAGAAATATGGATTTAAAAAAGTCGGTATCTCATTTATCCTGAGATGCGCACATGTGTGTGTGTGTGTGTGTGTGTGTGTGTTTCAACTAATATAGACGAAAATACAATATAAACGTTCCAAAATGGTCGTTATATTTTATATCTATAATTATTTTGTAACCGCATATAAATATTGTATAAAATCTAAATACAAAGACATTGTATGCAATTTTCTTCAAATATAATTATCCACTTTTATCATTAATATAAAACGTATATTTGCATATATTAAATATAATACATCTCTAACGAGAAAAAAAAAAACTTCGTAATTATTTTTTAATTAAAATATAATTATTATAAGAACTTCATTTGCAAACTATGAATATATTTCGCAGTCCTCAATTTTCCATTCGCTGCAAAGAAAGAAAATAAGTAAGTCTCCCTTATTTTATGTAGAAAATAGAAATCTAAATGATTTATAGAATACAAGTGTTGCGGACTTTTGAGACCTTATCTACATCGCATCTGTATTTCCTATACAACAGCTGTACGTATTCATATAATTTCAAAGTTAACAAAGAATCTGTATTTGCCAATAAAATTAGTGTGCACATAGATTGGGTATTCATATATACAGAGGTGGAATATTGGGATATGTACGTACATGTATGTACTGTATATGATAGACAGACTGTCGGTGAAATAGGATATGCGTCGGTGTAAAAATACACACATACACACATGTGTTTGTGCATGTGTGTGTGTGTGTGTGTGAGTGTGTGTGTGTGTGTGTGTGTACATCTCCATATAAACGAAGTGTCGACTTTTTTAAATCCATATACCTAAAAAATTATTAATCAAACCTAATTTAATTTAACCTAACCTTCGTGCGATCGAATCGACAAGAGCGTGGTTAAGTGTTTTGGGCGCAACTGAGGGCTCGAAATGCGTTTGCTGTTCAGTCATTAAATAGTGAGGTACTCGTTAATTTAACCTAATCTAACCAAACCTTAACTAACCTAACATAGCATAACTTAATCTAATGAGGACTAAAAAATTTTTTCAGCGGTAAAAACGTTTCTATAGTTTTTTATATACATTTTTTAATGTTCAGAGGTATCGAAAGTGTTACCTCACAAAAAATTACCCCACTATTATATTGTGGGAATTATCACACTCGACCTTACTTATGCCCAATTGCCTACACACACACACACACACACACACATATGTATATATATATATATATATATATATATATATATTATATATATATATTGCTTTAATTCTGATAATGATTTCATTATTATTTATATGTTAAATGATTGTATGATTTACTTTTAATATAAAACACCTTTACATAAATAATATATATATATATATATATATATATATATATATATATATATATATTACTTTGTACAGGGTGGGCCGTAAGTTTCCATACATAGGAAAATTTAAATACGTGCGTCGGTATTTGGATCAGCAGTTTCCGGATGCTTGGATTGGTCGGCGTGGTCCTGTGGAGTGGCCTCCCAGATCCCCAGATCTCACCCCCCTTGATTTCTATCTTTGGGGGCACTTGAAGGCCATGGTGTATCAGGAAAAGATACGAGACATAAATCATCTAAAGGAACGTATCACCAACGCCATTACAAGCATAACGTCAACTGTGCTAATGCGTGTTCATCAACAGTGGGGAACACGTATTGAAATGTGTTTTCAAAACAATGGCAACCATGTAGAGCATATTATATAAATAAAAATGGTTGTCCATAAAAAAATGTTTATTTTTCCTATGTATGGAAACTTACGGCCCACCCTGTATTTGTATTCCCTTGTACAAGGTGAGTCAAAAGTCTGGAAACATAGGACCTATGCTTTTCAATGCAAATATATATGTATATTTGCATTGAAAAGCATAGTTCTTATGTTTCCAGACTTTTGACTCACCCTGTATACAAAGCGTTTGGCTTTGTTAAGTAAATTTAACTCTGTCAGATGTACCAAAATAATTGGAATGGAAGTGCGCATGCGCAATAATTCTTCATTATTGTTTTGTGGCTTACGAAACATATGCGCAGACATCTTAATTTATCTATTACTCAAAACCGTCAACATCCATTTAGTTATTTAGTTCTCTGTTGTTGGTTATGTAGCAACGCACCATTCTCAACGCACGGTGTACCGTAGTTATTCTTTTGCGGAAGATACATATGTTACAGTTGGTACGCCTGTTGAAATATATAATTTTCGGTATTTTGTACGTGTATTACACGTATATATATATATATATATATATATATATACACGTACGTATATATATGCACGCATACGTATCACATATACATAGATGTGTGTGTATCTATGCACGTATATGAATGCGTGTATGTATGTATATATACACGCGCATGGATACACCCATATACAGTAGATATGTATCTATATTAGTTTTTGTATGTAAAATTCACGGTTATATTATATAATATAATATTATTTAATTATGGAAATCATGAGTCCGCTTTTAGCGTTTTTCAAATTATAAAAGAAAAGTCAGTTATATACGTCCTTTATAATCGTAATTATGAACGGTTAAACCGTCGT
The DNA here is from genome assembly GCA_023014485.1 of Bathynomus jamesi. NCBI lineage: Eukaryota > Metazoa > Arthropoda > Malacostraca > Isopoda > Cirolanidae > Bathynomus > Bathynomus jamesi. The sequence goes on along the minus strand of JAJOZX010001223.1, from coordinate 845,818 downwards.
AAGATGCACTATTTGGGTCACATTTAATACATGGTATTTGTAGGTATACTTTTGTAATAATTATTAATTCTGTTTCCATAAAATACGGGCATAATTTTGTACATTACGCTCTCTCTCTCTCTCTCTCTCTCTCTCTCTCCATATATATATATATATATATATATATATATATATATATATATATATTGTTGAGCAGCATACATACGTACATACATAGCACGTCCACCAATACATGCATACATACATAGTCCATCCATTTATGTATCCATCCATACATATATAGTCCGTCCGACCATCCATTGTTCTATCAATACGAGGTGTCTACAAAGGAATCATACAAATTATATAATTGAAATAAGTTAAATTGGTACGATTCTTTTGTGATTACCCTGTATAATATATATATATATATATAATATATATATATACACACACAAAGGGTTGACAAAAGTAAATAGACATCACGATGATTGTCCTTGCAAATAAATGGTAAAGCTTATCAATGGAATGCCAGAACGAGTGTCACCTTCACATAATGGAAAGAGGAAAGGATCACGATTCTAAATATAGAAATTCAATAAATTTGTTATTATTTATTGATTTTTATTATCAAATGAAAAACTAGGGGGGGAGGGGGAAATAATATCGAATGTGTCTATTTACTTTTTTCAACCTTATGTACAGTACTTGGATAGTTAACAATTACGAGTCTTTAGTAATTTATCTTAATAAAAACGCGAATGTCGTGTATGACACGAGTAAGTTAAATTTATGTATAACAATTAATACTATTATTTGATTGTATATTACAGTCATATTTTTTATTTTACTATTAAATATATATTGGTTGAGGTGTGTGTGTGTGTGTGTGTGTGTGTGTGTGTGTGTGTGTGTGTGTGTGTGTGTAATGTAAGTTTTTAATAAATAATACATAGTCTTAAATTCATGGATGTGTGGAATTCACTCAACATTCTAAACATGAACTTAATATCATCGTCTCCATTTAGAGATACACAACATACCTTCACAAAGATACGGAACATGTGTGTACGCGTGTGTAAATATACACATACACATACACTTACATAGATACAATATGTTTTTATAAATATAAGATATATATATATATATATATATATATATATATATATATATATATATATATATATCAGCTGTTTTATTTACTGATAATTATAGTGAAACGAGGTACAAATTTACAAATAAGTTGTTATTTGTTTGTTAAGTCGAACAACCAAACATTACATCACAGGCATTAATTTAGAAAACAATTTATCTTATTTTAATACAACTTCAATCATAGGTCAGTATGATATGTATCGTAATACTATTTTAGCTATTTTGTATACATTTTTTTATGCAAACAAGTATATATATATATTGTGGGTGTATGTGTGTATTTTCTATTTACAAGTATAAGAACGAATACTTTGTAACTCATCATGAAATCCACTCGTATCAGACTAGAAATAAATCAAAGCATGTTGTTGCTCAATTTAGATTGTCTTCGTGGCTTAAATCATTGTCGTCAATGATTTAAATGCTGATCTAAAAAAAAAACTGCGAACGTAAAACCGTTTAAAACTAAGTCGAAATCTCAATTAATAATGGAATACTTGAAAAAATCCCGGATTAAAGGTCCATTACCAGTTTATTACCTGTTCATTTCTCGTGTCTAACATTGAATTCTTTGTATAATGTTAATATCATATTTTTAATAATGACTTTGTATTTGTTTCGTATATCTTTAATGAATATATTCTGTATTTCCACTATTAGCTCGTTTGTGTTTTAATCACAATTTGAAATGACTTATATATCATGTATTAAGGGTTTAAATTATATAATAAAAAAAAATAGTCCAATTGACAATATTATTTTTATTATTTTAATACAAGAAAAATTATTGCATTTTTATATTTATTTTATAAAGAAATTTTAATATTATTATTATTATTATTATTATTATTATTATTATTAAAAAAATAAACATTTTCATAATAAAATTCATTGTCGAATTTTCAGTTATTAGTTCACTTATGTATTTGAAATTAATTAATAATTCTTATGATTTATATTATTATTAATTATTATTAATTATTAAAATAATTATTAATAATAATAACTACGTGTTTTATCTTTAATTAAGAGCCCAGTAAAGCCTAAAGCTTAGGGCCAAATAAAACAAAATAAAGATTCCAATTTCACAATTATTTTATGTTAAAATTATGTAACATCAAAAATTGTAAAAATTGTAAAAATTGTAAAAATTGCGTTTATTTCATAAACAAAAATGTATTCATTCTTCCAAAAAGATATACGGATAGAATAGCTAAAAATCATCAGAAATATACACAACGCAGCCCTTATAAGACCTACCTATATCTACCTAATGAAAATAAAACCTAACCTAACCTAAAAAATCAAAATGTATTTTATCCCACAACACTCTACGTCAGTAAAATTCTATACGACCCGAAACTTTTAAGCCGTTCGGTTCTGTATAAAATGTGAAAATAGGTTTAAAAAAAAGAAGTTCCTCTCAGAATTAGGTTCCAAACTGAGGACAGCGCAGACACTAACCAGGAACTTACTGGCTCTCTTTGTGACCTTATATACAAAAAAGCTATACTAAACTGAGAACATTTACAATGAATGTTAGGAACCGTTCATTACTTGAAACTTTAAAGTTTAAAAGAGACCATTTACACACTTCCACTTAAAGGATTTACCAACTTTACTCTTTATAGAAACTGAAATGGTATATATATATATATATATATATATATATATATATATATATATATATATATATATATATATATATAACATGTGGATATGATTAAACAAAATTTTTTTTTGACATTTAAGTACTTAGAACATTATATATATATACACACACACACACACACACACCAACCTATCATTATGATCTATAAACTGGAAATATTATTATATTATAAATTCAATTACTTAATACAATTCTTATTATTTTTTTGAATAAAATAAAAGTGGCAAATTTATAATTCAAATATTTGAAATAAATTCGAAATAATTTTCCTAAAAATTAAATTCATAACCTATTTATATATAATATAGAAATAATTATACAGATGTTAGAGACGTATCTTGTCTCGCACCAATTAAAAACCAGTTATCGCGTATCCTTGATATAGAATATTGCCAATTAGGAAGAGTAAAACACGGGAGTATATGTTAAATTAACAGAATTCTAGTCGTATATGTTAATTACTTAGCGTGTAATTATACCTCAATATAGGATAACACTTCCTTTTTTCT
>JAJOZX010001223.1:797500-835000 GCA_023014485.1 Bathynomus jamesi | reverse complement strand
CAACAAAATACTTTTCGAAATTATGAATCCCAATTTTGTTAAAATTGAACGAAGTAAATCACGTGACTTCAAAATAAATCTGGTTTAGATTATATATATATATATATTATATATATATATATATACATACTTGAAATTGGGCTTCACTTCATGTGTAGGAAATTCGAAAATGATTAATTCAAATGAATATATCTTAAATGTGTTTAATCGAAACCAAATTTATTTTAAATTAATTAATGTAGTTCGATTAAATAGAGTTTCTGGTTCCTATTTGATTCATGCATTTCTCGTTGTTTCGCAAAACACTGAATTTTTGGCTCATAGTCAAAAGCCCTCCTTTGACGCATTAATGCTTTCATACCATCACTATAAACCTAAAGGACTTTTTTTCGACAACTTGGGCAGGAGTTGGTTTCACAATAGGCTCCCCGTCTCCTTGTACAAACTGTTACTATTGCGCTTACAACCCAGTGAAGTGCTACTTGCTTACTTGTAAAGTTTGGGAATTGCCATGAATTTGTACCAATACTAATATTTAGACTAATATTTAGTCTTAACAACCAAATACATTGTTAAATGTCTGCCAACAAAAACAAATGGTTAATCCAACCATGTTATTATTGTAGAAAAAATAAACATGGTTGGTGAAATTATCTCTTACTTCACTTAACCATTTGGGTTGTGGTTGCCACATATTTACCGACGATGACCAGAAAGTGGCGGAGATAAACCGTTCGGTACGGTTTGTATGTTTGTATGTGGGCATATATGTATGTATGTGGGTTGTAGGTACGCATGTGGGCTATGGGTTCGTGGTTACAAGACCACAAGACCACATACCAACCCAGACAAGTCCACTAAGACCACACGCAATCGGCGTTGACCTCACTCGTTATTTGGCCGATGAAATTAAATATTTTTCTCAAAGCATGGATCGACTTTTGATGGCGTGAAACTCCTTCACGAGTTGAAATTTGACGGCGACAGGAAATACCTTCCTTTTGTTCAACCATTTCGAAATGAAAAAATGAAATGTTGTTTTTTGCATCCCTTTTTTATGTTACGATGAAATACCTTTAAACTTACCTGATATCTTAAACACACCGGAAATTATCTTCACTCTTTGTTATATAACGTCCACCTTTATACTAATTTTATTCCGGTTAATGTCAGACAATTTTATCCCATTTTCTTGATACCTTTCTGCAATAAAGGGTTGGAAGACTGAAGCCGAAAGTCGGATCGAAGAAAAAGTTCTCTTTGTACCCACATACCCACCCCATCTTCAGATAGAAAAATGAAAAGATGTTTATCGCCTTCCTGCATGCGATGACTATCGAGGGCTACATCACGTGAACCTGTTCTACTACTCGGAATATAATTTCTAAAAGGCAATAAAAAGGACCTCTTTATTCAAAACTTAATTACCCTTTTGGGTTCCCATATTGACCATTTCGCAACACCGCTTCCCGTAAGATCAACGACCGTCGGTGACCGTGTAGTGACTCCTAGATAGTTCGGATCCCAAGTAAACCCGTACGTTCCTTAGGGTCTTTTCGGTTTGGCGGACTGCTACAGATTTTTACGAAACTCATCAAATCAATTATTTTTCTATCTGACAGATGTTAGGTTAGGTTAGGTTAAGTTTATTTACGTTAAGTTAAGTTTATTTGGGTTAGGTTAGGTCAGGTGTAGTTAGGTTAGGTTTAGCAAACTAATTGATTTGCTAAGTTTCGTAAAAATCTGTAGCAGTCCGCCAAACCGAAAAGATCCGTCCTTTCCATAACACGACTTTTGCCGATACGAAGGTTGTTATACAACCTCCAACATTATTAATAATAATAATACTTTTAAGAGGCCAAAGAATTATGCGATTTGAATTTGAAATTTGAAATGGAAGACAAAAAAAAGGAGATGCCTCATATCCGTTACCATTATATGCGGTTTTAAATATTTTCTATATCCGTGACCCTTGTAAGTGGATTTTACTGTTCTCTATACCTGTGATCCAGTGGCGTGCATACAGGATAAGCTGGGCATGAGCCGCCTACCCTGTTAAAAGTCAAATTACAAAATGTCAGTATATTACGACAGTAATCAAAAACTAATATAAAGTGATGATGCTTATATATATATATATATATACGTACAGTATATATATATATACCGCTTATACTGTGAGCTACCCACCCCACGCCACTGCAGTATGACCCTTATAAGTAATTTCTATTGTTCCTATATCCGTTACCTTTATAAGCGGCTTCTACCATACACTTTAAATTTGGCACTTTAGGACTGCTTCAAGAAGTATATATATTATTTTTGTCTAATTGTACTCTTGGCACCTGAAGTAGTTTCGGAAAAAAGTTCGCCTAGAAACCAAAAAATTTTAAAAGCACAAAAAAATTACCAACCGATAATATCCTATTTTTCTTTGGATATTTAATTCTTTTTGGTGACATTAATAAAATTTCAAAATACGTCTGAGAAATTTTGGCGAACTTTTTACCCCAAGATCTGACATCCACTGTAATTCTAGTTTTTCTCTCTCTCTCTCTCTCTCTCTCTCTCTCTCTCTCTATATATATATATATATATATATATATATAGTACATAAAATACCCATTTCTTGTGACTGATTAGTTCACGATTAATTTAAGTTGAGAACGTGTTTTGAGCAACTTAAAATTGCAAGGCCAGTCTTACAAGTGAGACAAATAGAGCATAAAATTGCGAATCAAAATAAATAAGAGATAAAAATTGGTTCGAATCCAGAATTTATCGGGGAGAGAGAGAGAGAGAGAGAGAGAGAGAGAGAGAGAGAGAGAGAGAGAGAAAGGGACGGTCGTGTCTTGAACTTGAGGAAATAAATTAAATTGAAAATCGTTTTTTGTTTTTTTTTATCATTTGTAAAAAGTAAAAATTGGGGAAAATTATTTTTGTACGACACAAGATGAATTAATTTGAAGGTAAATTTATCTGTAAATTTGTATACGATAAAGCACATAAAACGCTTTATTTATATATATATATATATATATATTACACACAGACCGTGCATGGAAGAAGGTACTCTTTTGAGAAAATTAAATCCACTATTGTCCAAATAAGTAATGGTAAATGACAAACACTATAGTTTTTCTTTTACATGAAGTTACCCCGACGTGGGCAACGGGTCACTCGCAAAGAGGCCCCAAACTATAGCTTCCCTCACCAGCTATTTGCCAAGCAGATGTGATCCAACTTCGGGATTTAGAGTTTAAACTCTAGATCCTGTCCCATATATATATATATATTATTTCGACGGAAATGGAAATTTGTAGTCTTCGACAGACAATCTGAAATCAGTTTGCTGTCACTGCGAAACATTTACCTGTCGACTACTAAATAGCATAATATATTTTAGTCGACAAACCAAAAACTTCGAAATGGTATTCATAAAAATTTGATCCTTTTTTTTTTTTTGGTTTATCAAACTTTTAAAAGTTGGTTTCAGTTTTAAAACAAAATTTAGGTGAGGTTTAGGTTTGGTTAGGTTAGCTAAAATTTAGTTAGGTTAAAGTGTAGATCATTTTACTTTCATCGCTTTTGGTTTTAGAGGTTCAAATATTTTCATGCATGTATTGAAAATAAAAAATTTGGATTCGCGAAAAATTTGTCAACATTTCAAAAATTTGGTCCCTCAATGGAAATGTTTGTCACTGATAAGGTCTCAAGCATAGCCATTAGAAATTACTAAAGACTGAGTCAAGTGATGATTAACAACTCCAAAACAACCATTATCACGACACTATAATACCGGTTTTCTTAAGTTAACCCGGAATAAGACCCACTCCGTAATTATTTACGACACCACACATAAAATGTTCAGTCTCCTGAAGAGGACAAACCCTTAAAGGTACAATTAAAAGCAGTTTCCCAAACTTTTCTCCATACTGTGACACCCCCCCCCCCCTTTCAAAGAAACAACCTTAGTACGCTCTCCCAACCATAACCCGCGTTTTACACTACTGGTCCCTACCACAAAATACGTACAAAAGATTCCTATTTTGTGAGTAGCGATATTAACAAAACAGCTTTAAAGTCAATGGTTAATTTCAACTTTGCATTCCTACCACTCCACTTCTTGTGTACACGTTGGTAGTGATCTGCCTCCTACTCTTTCTTTCTTTCTTTCTTTCATTCTTTCGAAAACACTGTGGCCCTCCCCCTCTACAATATCCTCCCTGGTGCGCCCCACAACTTGGAAAACGCTGCTCTAAAGGATATTTAAATATTTTTCTCTATATTATACTATACGTATGTTTGGTTCAACAGCTGTATTTAAGAAACATTAAGCTAGCCGTAAATCAAGATGTTTAGCGAAACATGTAGTACAGTAAAAAAAAATACCTCTCCTTAGTTGGATACAAAGCCTGAAAAGGGGCAAGATGGCAGGTTTCTGGACTTGGAACCCCTATATATGGAAACTCAAGCCGAGTTACTTTGCTGTCAGCTGGCTAGGCCTGTCACAGCAGCGTGGCTTGTTTATGCCAACCGAAGTTGGTACACATTTATCTACCAACCAAAGGAAAGATAAACAGTTGGGTTGGTTGCGCGCCGCCTGTCCGCGCCAGGAATCAAAACCACTACACCACCCAGGCGACTGTAGTCAAAAGTTCAGCAAAATTACTAAAAAATTGGGACAAATTTGGGCTTAACAAAATATTTAGCAAATTCCATGTTTGGAGTGTGTTGCCGAGAAGTTTTGTGCTGGCGTCTTGTTTAAAATTTAATCTCCCATCAGTAATTTCAAAAGAGAGGTCAAAAGATTCCTGAGAATGACTTTGAATTCGATACCAAAACTGATCGCTTTACATACAAAGGCAGTCAAATTCCTTAACCTATAGGAACAAAATCCGAATAGCTTGAACTTCAATGGGGTACGTCGTGACCACAACGCAACACCGCTTCACATTAGATCAGCGAGATTAGTCGAAGCTGGGACTGTTCAGCGGTTGGATGGGTGACCGTCCTCTCTGTTCAGATGATGTAGTGATCTTTAGCTGGTTCGAATCCCGCGTATAGCCGTAGGTTCCCTCCGTCACATGACCCTTGCCGTTACGAAAGAGGTTAAGTAACCCAAAACGCTATATTATTACTGAATTTGAATGGTTCACAGTACCGCAACTTTTTAGAGTATGTAAAATAGAGAGCGTATTTTCAAAGTTTATATTTAAATTGCAAATTCCCGTATAATGTCTCATAAGGTCAAAGACAATTATTATATTTCTCAACGTAAAAAAAATAATAAATCGACATTCATTTGTTTTGGCGAACATAAAATTTTGACTGCATGACCACGTAAATTATTTTCACAAACAAGTTATAATACAACCAAGTATACATACAGAGTGATCCAAAAGTTGCTGAAGACCTTTCGTACTGTTCTATACCAAAGGTGTTAAGTGACTTTTCGCTCACTCTGAATATATATATATATATTATAATATATATATATATATATTATATATATATATATATATATATATACCAACAATAATGTTTGGGCTTGGTTAACCTCCTACGTAACGGCAACAGTCATGTGACAAAAGAGACCTAAAGCTTTACATGAGATCTGAACTACGGGTATCTACATTATCTGATAGCAAAGGACAATCACCTATCCAACAGCTGAACAGACCCAACGTCGCTTTACCTCGCTGATCGAACGGAAAGCAGGAATGAACCATTCGCGACGTAGGCAATCTATACCTCAACCAATTACAATTGGTTTCGTATAATATGAAAATTACTGATTAGGACCAACAAAGAATTATATAATTAACAAAACTGAAAATAATTTACAATATATTTTCAATGTTTAACAAATTTATTATTAGAATTTAATAGTTTTTAATTGTAACTACTTGAATTAGTTAGTTTTAATTATTGTATATTTTAATTCAATCTTAGATACATTTATTTTAATGCGTTTTATACTACTCAAAGGCAATAAATCATATCTGAAACGCTGTGAAATAAATGGCGAATATATATATATATATATATATATATATATATATATATATATATGCACCGGTGGTGTAGTGGTTAGCTTCGCTGACTACGAATCCATCGTCCCGGGATTGAGACCCGCTGACGGCAGGCAGCGCGCAACAAAACCCAGCTGTTCATTCTTCCACACAATAAAAAAATTGGTTGGCAGATAAATCGGTACCCTGGGTAGCCTAGTGGTTAAGACGCTGGGCTGCTGGTGGGGCGTGGTTCGGATTCCACGTTAAACTGTAGGTCAAAGATGGAGTGACAAGCTTGACCTTCGTCAGAGTGAACAATTCGGGCGGTAGCAAAACCGGTTACCAAGGTATATATGGTGTCTGTAATACGAACTAACGAAAATTGGAATCATTTGAATAAGGATATCGGCGTTCTTTGGACCAGACTAACACGGAGCATTGTCGCTTTCAGTGGTGATGAATCATGTACGAAAGCCTCGTCAGTACTTTGACCCCCTAACTGTTTGGCAATACTATTGCGAGCTGCTCGTACCCTGAAATGAAATGGGCGTATGGGTAGAATGGTGCTCTGTGTAAAAAAATGTTTAACTCTTCATACTTCCACTTAAAATATGAATGTATCGATGATTGGTAGAGAAAGGAAGCTTGATGGAAATTCTCGGGAGTCAAAACCTCCAAACAGCTAATTCAGTATAAAAGATGGCTACTCTTTAAGTACTTAATGTTTATTCATTGAGATAGAAGCTGTGATTTCCTTTAAGATGTAAATATAGCACTGCCCAACACCAATTTTGCTGATTTAATTCTAACACTTGTTTTTAGGTAACTTTGGTGTGCTGATTCCAAAAATCACCTTAGTTTTTGCCTATCACGTCAGGTTTTCGAGCAATCAAATACGGATATTTTGGAGATATCGCATTTTGGCAGGGTTATGCCCAATTTTTTTTTCTTTTCAAAAATAAGTTTTTACATACTCAGAATCAGCATAGAAAAGTAAACAATTGTGCAGGGAGTGAACTTTAATATACAATGGTAATATTGACACAAAGTGATTAAAAGTGTTTAACTAAGCAAAAAATTAATCCATATTAATCAGTGCTGATAAATTTTCTCTTCTAGGACTTCCTAGAATGAGAGATGTTAAGACAATCTCTTTGCAGGCTCCAGCAGTAGTCAGCCATCATATGGGTATCCCATCTTCCTTGGTATCGTTCTTCCATCACTTTGATATCTTGGTGGAACCTTTCACCTTGCTCTTCACTAACATCACCAAGATTTTCTGGAAATTTATCCAGATGACTGTTGAGATAGTGAACTTTAATGCTCATGTTGCAACCCAACTGCTGAAAGTTTACAAGTAAATCCTTTACAAGATCTTTATAATTTTCAGACTTTTTGGATCATGACGTCACGCTCACACCTGGGGAAATCACAGATACCCAAGATTTTAATATGTTGTACATGACCTTTAGATTTAATGCACAGATTTGCGTATTCCACAGATAAAATTTTAACAGCAAAACAGCTGTTAACAGGTCTCAAAAATCATCAATTTTGATAAGCACCCTTCATGGATCACCCAAAATAGGCATATTGCATTGCACGAAAACCTGATGTGATGGACAAAATCTAAGGCGATGTTTTAAATCAGCACATCAATATTATCCAGAAACAGGTCTTAGAATTAAATCAGCAGCAAAAATTTTTTTTTTTGTTGGGCAGTGTAGTAGGAGGCGCTGGTCTGGTCTAGTTGCAGAGCAGCGGGTGTTCTCACTGTGAGAACGCTCGGGAGTCAAAACCTCTGAATAAGCTTACAAAGGCGGGGGGAAGTTGGTTCGGGTGGAGTTGGAGTGGTGATGTTCCCTTTTGATCGTAAATGTAGTAGGAGGCGCTGATCGGGTTTGGTATTAGGGCATTAGTTCTCAAAAGGTAGATATTTTTTTACTTTGTTTTAATTTTTATTTGCTTGTTTGTAATAGATGGGAATTGTTGGGTGTCAACACCTCCGAATACCTAATTAAATTATTTTGGGAAGCTACTCCTTTCTCCCATTCTTTCTTCCTTTTCCTCCTTCCTTTCTTTCTTTTTCATTATTAAAAGGGTGCTGCTTGAGGGAGGGCTAGTTAAGATAGAGTAGAAGTAGTAATGTTCCCTTTTTCAATAAATGTAGTAAAAGGCGCTGGTCGGGTCTGGTTTCAGAGCGCTGGGAGTTCTCAGATGATATCCCATTGGTAGAGAAGGGACGTTTGATGGGATCTTGATAGGATCTTTCGGGAGGAGGAGTTTGTAGACACCAATCGACCAGGGAAGTACTCCGGTGGGGGGGGGGGGGTTAGACAGAAGATAGGGAGTGCTGGAACTCCCGTTTCTCCTGTCACTGTCCTCCTTAGCTCAGCTTTTTCCGTGTCTCATCTACCCTGTAAGCAGTCCAGCATCCTTTCAGACACACACTTCTCTCCCTATTTCTCACTACATACACATGAATCAAACACACTACATAATCTTTTCAAAATTAAAAAAAAAGAAAATGGCATCAATTTCAAGAGCCTCGGAGTCCCCTGGGGAGAGGACCATAAATGTCCCCACTTCTGACTTCCCCCATGCCGATACCGGGAACGCAGACCTGGGCAGCGGGGCTGGATCTGCTACCGCCCATTCGAGATGTTCTTGACCTCTGTCTGATTCACTTTTCTTAAACTTCTGCAACATTCGTGGCCTTTTCTCAAATTTTCAATCTGTTGAACACCACCTCTCCTCCTCTAAACTTCATCTTCTTTTTCCCACTGAAACTCAGGTGTTTGGGACGACTGACAGCAACCCCTTTTCTGTACCGTCTTACTCTCTCTGTACTCAATTTCACTCCAAAGGTGGATGATGCGTATATGTACGCAATGACCTAACTTGTTCTCGTATTCCTGAACTCGAATCTTCCGAATTCTACACCCTCTGGCTACGGCGTACACGCCAATCTCACACTAAATACATCTGCACTGTTTACCTTTCTCCTAATTCTACCGACTATCCAAAATTCTTTGACTACCTCATTTCCAAAGTGGAATACATTCTTTCCCGCTCTCCCTTTGCTGAAATCTCCATTTTAGGAGATTTCAATGTTCACCACCACCTTTGGCTTTCCTCCCATTTCACTGACATCCCTGGTGAACTAGCTTACTGTATAACTTTTCTCTCTTAAATGACCTAGAGCAGAGTGTACAGCACCCTACTCGTATCCCCGATCATCTTGGAGATAGGCCCAACATTGTGGATTTATTTCTTACCTCTCATCCTTCTTACTCTGTGAAACTTTTCTCTCAGTTGGGCTCCTTCGATCACATTATTATATCCGTTTCCTGTCCTATCGCTCCAAATTAGCCTTTGGATCCTCCCAAGAGGAGGCACCTTTTGCACTTCGGCGCTGCTGATTGAGAGGCCCTTCTTAGGCAGTACTTTTGTGATTTCCAATAGAATGATTACTGCTTCTGTGGACGGGGCCCTTCTGGGTGTGCTGAGCGTATCACAGAGGTGATTCTCTCGAGCATGGAGGCGTACATTCCATATTCTATTCCTACTGCTAATACAAATAAACTTTGGTTTAACTTTACTTGTTATAATGCTATCCGCAACAAAAAGGTGGCTTTCAGAAGGTACCGTAGCCATCCAACTCCTGACTCTCACTCAGCTTATATTTCTGCCCGAAATCGTGCAAAATCTGTTCTTCGACTTGACAAAAATTCCTTCATCAGAGAAAAATGTGAAAATCTATCCAATTCTAATTCTTCTCGCTCTTTCTGGCATCTAGCTAAGAACCTCTTCAACAACTTTACTTCCTCTTCTTTCCCTCCTCTTTTCCATTCCGACGGCACAGTTGCCGTCTCGTCTCCTGACAAAGCTGAACTCTTCGCTCAAACTTTCGCTTACAATTCAACCCTGGACGATTCCGGTGCTGTTCCTCCATCTCCTCCCTCCTCTGACTTTATTGTCTGAAATTCGAATCTCTTCTAAAGATGTTTTTTCTGCCCTATCTGGGCTCAACTCTAGGAAAGTGTATGGTCCTGATAGTGTTCCTCCTGTTGTTCTTAAGAAGTGTGTTTCTGTGCTGACTCCCTGCCTAGGCAAACTCTTTCGTCTTTGCCTCTCATCTGGTACTTTTCCTTCCTGCTCGAAGTTCGTTTTCATTCAGCCTGTTCCAAAGAAGGGTGACCACTTTCAACCATCCAACTATCGCCTAATAGGAAGATTCTTAAACACTTTTCTTCTCACAATCTTCTTTCATATCGTCAGTATGGATTCCGGAAGTGACGCTCTACTGGCGATCTTCTTGCATATCTCTCTGACTCTTGGTCATCCTCCTTTTGGGATTTCGGTGAAACCTTTGCTATTGAGCCAGACATATCGAAAGCTTTTGATAGAGTCTGGCACAAATCTTTAATTTCCAAACTGCTCTTCTTTGGTTTCTATCCTTCTATCTGTTTCTTCATCTCTAATTTCCTTTCTGGCCGATCTATAGCTGCAGTTGTAGATGTCCACTGTTCTTCTCCTAAAGCTATTAACACTGGTGTTCCTCAGGGTTCTGTCTTGTCACCCACCCTTTTCCTTTTATTTATTAATGATCTTATAATTCGCACTTCCTGTCCTATTCACTCCTATGCCGATGATTCCACTCTTCACTTCCCCACCCGCTTCCCAAAGCGTCCCTCTCAACAGTCACTTCATGATTCGCGTGGGGCGGCTAAGGAGCACCTGATCTCTGATCTTTCTGCTATCTCTGATTGGGGCAGAGAAAGCCTAGTGGCTTTCAATACCTCAAAAACTCAGTTCCTCCATCTGTCTACTCGTCACAATCTTCCACACGACTATCCCCTGGAAAGATCACATATACTCCCTTTCTAAAACAGCTTCTAAGAAGTTAGGTGTGCTGTACTGCTTTCGCGTTTTCTTGACCCCCACTCAGTAGCTGTTTCTGTACAGAGGTCTTGTTCACCCCTGTATGGAGTATCATTGTGTGGGGTGATTCAACCCATACAGCCGTATTTGACCGGGTGGAATCAAAGACTTTTCGTCTCATCAATTCCCCGCCTCTTACTGATTGTCATCAATCTTTCTCTCTTCGCCGCATTGTTGCCTCACTCTCTCTTTACTATCGCTATCATAACGGACATTGCTCTTCTGAACTCTCTAACTGCATGCCTCTTCCTTTAAGGAGAGCACGCAGTACTAGACTGTTTACACTTTCTCATTCCTTCTCTCTCCAACTATCTAATGCAAGAGTTAATGGTATTTTCAGTCTTTCATCTACTCAACCGGTGAACTGTGGAACAAACTTCCTCAATCCATCTTTCCTCTTGTCTATGACCTCCCAGCTTTCAAACACAGAGTGTCTAGGCATCTCGAAAACCCCGGACCATGACTTTGGCTCTCTTCTTCTATAGGAGGGGGCGCTTTTGCGGGCATTTGCCCTTGGCCCCTCCTTCCTGCATAAACAAAACCGTCCGAATAAATAGTTTCAATAGGGGGATGGTATTTGGGTTTACAGTGTAGGAATGTTAGTATTTTTTAGGTAAATCGCGGAATATCTAATTTAACTAGCTAGAGAAAGTTTTATAGTTTTATATAGAAGTAGTGATGCTCCCTTTTGCAATAAATGTAATACGATGCGTTGGCCGGGTCTGGTTTCAGAGCACTGGGCATTTGCAGTGTTCTTTTTTTTTCATTGTTATTTCTAACTTTTCTGCTTCCTTCTTGGGCTAGCCTAGAGTGGATCTTAGAATCTTTGTTAGTATGTAATTCTGTAACTGTGTGTGTATATATATCAGAGAGAGAGAGAGAGAGAGAGACAGAGAGATTTTTCATTTTATACTCTTCTGTATATACTATATATGAAACCTTGGTTAACCTTGGATTTTGCTTCCGCCCGAATTGTTCATTCTGACGAAGGTCAAGCTTTTCACTCCAACTTAGACCTACAGTTTATCCGAACCACGCCCCACCAGCAGCACAGCGTCTTAACCACTAGGCTACTCAGGGTACCCACTTATCTACCAACCAGTTTTTTATTGTGTGGAAGGATGAACAGCTGGGTTTTGCTGCGCGCCGCCTACCGTCACCGGGTCTCGATCCCGGGTCCGATAGATTCGTAGTCAGCGACGCTAACCACTACACCACCGAGGCATGTGTGTATGTGTGTGAGATAATATATATATATATATATATATATATGGGTGTATGTGTGTGTGTCGTATATATATATAATATATATATATATATATATATATATATATGTGTGTGTGTGTGTGTGTGTGTGTGTGTGTGTCTTATATATATATAATATATATATATATATATATATATATGTGTGTGTTGTGTGTGTTAAAACGTCTCGTATATAAGTGTAGTGTATTTTTAACCTTTGTATCATAAGGAATTATATATGGATTTTTGATAGGGTGTTCAAGGATCTAATTGTACTGCCAATAAATAGTCTCGGTTTGTACCTGCAAGGTCTAGTCAAGGCCACATCTCCCAAATGAAAATTATTGTTGCAGGAGTTTACACCATCTTGGGAAGACGGAACACCGAGCTTAATTCTCCCTCTTATAGAAGTTATAATGATCATTATTAAATGATCACATATTTATTTACTGTTCAGTGAATAGACAAATTTACGGACGATAAAGTGGGAAATTATCCTGTGTGTATGTGTGTGTGTGTGTGTGTGTGTGTGGTGTGTGTGTGTGTGTGTAAAGTGGTAAGTTTATGGAAAATACTTTATTATTATTTTGCAAAGTCTCTTCCTATTTGTACATTTGAGTATTTCATCCTGCAACTTTTTCCAGTATGACATGAAGTTTAAGAGGCCAATATACAGGGTGTACCATAAGTCCGGCATCATAGGAAAAATAATAAAAAAAGGCAAAACAAAAGCTTTTATTTACAGAACGTGCTCAATATGTCCGCCATTGTTTTCAATACACAAATTCAGACGTGATACCCAGTCAGCAAGCACACGGTGAATGATGTCAGGAGTAATGGTATTACATGCCCCAATAATGCGCTGCCGCAAATGTTCAACACTCCTAATTTTCTCTGCGTATACCAGCGCTTTCAAGTGGCCCCAGAGATAAAAATCTAGTGGCGTGAGATCCGGGCTTCTAGCTGGCCATTCCACAGGCCCTCGACGTCCTATCCAATGACCAGGGAATTGTTGGTACAGGTATTCCCTTACTTGGGTGCTGCAATGTGCAGGAGCACCGTCTTGCTGGAACCATGTCGGGAAATTTCCTTCTTCGTTCAAGACACTGGGAAATGCTTCTTCCTTGAGCATACGTAGGTAGGTGCCTCCAGTGACATGTTCATCGAAAAAGAGGGGGCCTATGATGCGATCCTTCCAAATGCCACACCATACCATCACCTTGTTCCTTTGAAGAGGTATACCAGTGAGGATTGTTTTGAGACCAGTAGCGGGTGTTCTGTCGATTTACCTCACCATTTCCAGAAAAAACAGCCTCGTCACTGAACAGAATGGTGGACGGGAAATTGGCATTCCAAGCATAAGAAAAATATGAATTATGGTTTGTAGAAATAGAAAAATATGAATTTCTCCTATGATGCCGGACTTATGGGACACCCTGTGTATATATACATATACATTAGCCCTTTATCGCACAACTTTTTTGTAGGGTTAAGTCTAAATGCGTGTATTTGAAATGTTAACTAGAAGCAACATGGGATGGTAAAGGGTTAAGCACATGGTATGAAGAAGAGAATTTTCTTGAAGGCTAAAAGTTTCCGAAGCTCGAAATAAAGAAGGATTTTATGAAACAAAATTTATGATTTCCCCAAAAAACAACGATTTTAAAAAGTAGACCTACAATCGAGGAAGCTCACTTTTCTACTACGTGTCGGTGAATGTGATCCAAAGGTCGACTCGAGTCAGACCAGAAACAGAGTATGTCGCCAATTTAACTCCACCCGATGCCAGCGGTAGGGGGTGAACCAGTGACATACCGCTGAGAGTCCGCCACCGTAATCACTGAGCTACTGGACGCCCTAACAGCGGTCCTAAACTTTTTAATGGGTGCATTTTCACAGTCATTCCAACGCCTGCGACAGGCTAGCGACGGTAGTTGATTGAGTAAAACCGTTTCCTTATAAGCGAAGTGAAAACGGTGAGGTCGGGGACTCGACTCCCGATGATGTTGGCTAATAACACTGGTCAACAAAGATTTTTCATCAGAGTAAAATTTGTGTTGGCTGGATAGCGTTTTTCACGCTGATTCCAAAACTGCATTCAGATCTTTTCTAGCACGTATAGTTTTCAAGATGACGGCATATATATAACTACACAGATTTAACCATTTTAAATAGGCAAAATACTAATATTTCAACATTTGATTGTGTTTATTTTATTGGGTTTTTTCAGTTTATTCATCTTATTTATTTCAATTATCTTAATTATACATCTTATGTATTTCAGGTGTGAGCTTTTACGTCTAGCAGCATTGTGATTCAGGCAACAACGCCGTGCTTTGTGTGTCAAAAGATCAGTCCAGTCCAAGAACTTGTTGTGTCAAGTTGGTGTACATTTTTTTTTAATTTATAGTTTGCTCAGGTCAGTCAACATGCCTCGACAATGTAAGAATGACCCCGACAAGTTCTGTTTTGTATGCGGCCAGTTGACAACTAAAACAGCGACGAAGTATTACAACCGATATTAAGAAAATATACAAGCTATACTTTGGTTGCCATCTAGGTGACCAAGATAAACCATGGGCGCCACATCAAATCTGTTCTGGCTGTTCAAATGGATTACGTGATTGGCTTAACAAAAAGAAAGCTTCAATGGCATTTGCCATACTTATGATATGGAGGGAGCCGAGAGATCATCATGAAGACTGTTATTTTTGTAGTGTGAACTTAATGGGGTTTTCTGCCAAGAACAAACACCAGATTGTATATCCAAACTTGGATTCAGCACGTAGACCAGTAAAACATGATGAAACATTGCCCATTCCAATTCCCCAAGTGATAGGCTAGATTCTATCATAGATGACATGGAAAGTGATGAAGGTGCAACTGGCGTTTCCGGACCATCTACAGAACCAGAGTACACTTTTGAAGGTAGACATTTAGAGCCTAAAAAGTTAACCCAAGGACAGTTGAATGATCTTGTTAGAGACTTATCGCTGTCTAAAGAGAAATCAGAGCTTCTCGCCTCAAGACTAAAGGAGAACAATTTACTTGAGAACAATGTTCGTATTAGTTACTACCGAAAGCGGAATTTTGAATTAACAGCATTCTTTTCAGTAGACGGTCCTCTCTGTTATTGCCATGACATCAATGGACTATTTACAGCCAATCTCAAACGTATGTGGCATCTGAGTGGCGCCTCTTTATTGATTCGTCGCAGAGAAGCCTGAAAGCAGTTCTTTTGCATAATGGTAATATAATGCCATCCATCCCCATTGCCCATTCCGTCCATCTAAAAGAGACATATGACAATATGGATATACTACTTAAGGCAATCAAATACGACAGTCATCAATGGAATGTTTGTGGAGATCTAAAAGTTATAGGAATGCTTATGGGTATGCAGTCAGGATTCACAAATGGATATGTGAAAACTTTCTTGGAAGCAACAAGTCACCTGCGTATAAGGATGGAGTCAAGAACCTCCTTGATGCCTTCAAAGAAATAGAGTGTCGAATGTCGTTAAATATTCACTTCCTGCATTCCCACTTAGATTTCTTTCCTGAAAACCTTGGTGCAGTGAGTGACGAGCAAGGAGAGCGCTTCCATCAAGATATTCAGATGATGGAGAAGCGCTACCAAGGATATTGGAATGAAAGCATGATGGCGGACCATTGTTGGATGCTGTATCGTGACAATCCAGGCCAAATTTACAAAAGGAAATCACACTCACGGCGCTTTTAATAAAATAATGTATATATTCTTTATTTATAAGTACATTGAATAAGGTATATGATGTATTTGTTGTTTAGCATTCCTAAGTGTGATCTATACATCCATAAATTTTCTTATAGCAATATCAAAAACTTAAAAATATCAAAACCAGTGTATCTATATAACTATACGTGCTAGAAACAAAATAAAACCAGATTCGGAATCAGCGCGAAAAATGCATTAAGAAAAGTGTGATCATGTTTGTGATGAGAAAAAAGTTTCATTTTGTTGGCCAGTGTAATTATAATAATCGAGTCGTTAACGCTGTACTCTTCAAAATTGTTCCGCTACCCATTACATTGACAACTGCCGCTCTGAAAGATTAAATTGTCTTTTTAGCGAGTGTGTGATGCTTTAGAGATTTCTTTCTTTGAGGTTTAGCACATTACATCGGGGGCGTCCACACGAGGGGGCACCAGGGGGCCAAGCCCGCTCGTTTTTTAATGGTGCCCCCCTCATTTTTTCGTCAACTACTTACAGATAGATTTTATCATAAACCCAAAATCCAGTCATAATATTTGAAGATAGTAATTGGTTACTATATATATTATTAATATTGTATAATTTCCCATATTGTTGATATGAAGAGAAAATCGTGTGATTAAAATTAAAACATGTAAAATTTGTTGTGGAGAACGCGACTACGAGATCGTTAGGAAGGATATCTTCTTGTACATTACTTAAAGAGCTGAATACTGTCTTCAATAACCTTCTCAGTCCCATGACAATTATTTACAGGTATATTATGTAAGAATAATAAACTTGTATATCTACCAAGTTATTGTGTATCTGATTTCACCCTAATATCATGGACATACAAAGGATGTGTAAAAAAATCCTTATTTTTCAGTATTTGAAGCCCTATAATTTGCCCTCCTAACTGCCTCCAGAAGGCAGGAAATGCTGTCCCAGCGACAAGGTACATTTCAAAATATTTCCCGGGGGAGCATGCCGCCGGACCCCCTAGAGCTGGCGCTCTGGCGGTCGCAAATACTTGTGCCCCCCCCCTGTATTTGGAAGTGACCCCTTAATTAATTGATTATGTGGACGCCCCTGCATTACATTGTACATCACACGAAATTAATGGGATAACAATACTCTGAAGGTGATGTGATGTATTTGGATTTAACATTTTCCATACCCACTTTCAATGTAAAAACAAAACTCTTTCCCTAAATTTTCTATACAGAATTATGAAGAAGTGAACAGTTTGTAATTTTTATTATAATCCCTTTTCCCCACCAAATTATTAATTTATTATTAAAATTATTAATTTATTATTAAAATTATTAATTTATTATTAAAATTATTAATTTTTTATTAAAATTATTAATTTATTATTAAAATTATTAATTTTTTATTAAAATTATTAATTTATTATTACTTTCGAGTTTCTACTTTTCATTTAAAAAAAAAAGTTTTGGAACCGTTTCATTCATTCATGAAAGCAATCCAAAATATTTTTGGAATTCAATAATGCTTGCAGCCAATATGTGACATGTTTTTTATAACATGTTTTAATTTAAGTATTACATGTTGTTTTAGTAAGAAACATTTAGTACGAGGAATAAGTTTATACACTCGTACTTTGGGGCGAACCATGTTTGAATAGGTCACGACTTTCAGTTAAATTTTTAAAAAAAATTGTACCACGTTAACACTGAAAAATGACGTATGTTTTCAATATTCTAGAATTAAATCAGCTCAAGTTTTATATATATATATATATATATATATATATATATATATATATATATTATATATATATATATATATGCGGATGACACGAAGCTGGGTGGTAGGGCGATTAATGACGAAGATAGAGGTAAAATTCAGGAAGATCTGAATAAAATCGTTGATTGGTCAGTCACATGGCAAATGAGATTTAACGTTGATAAGTGCAAAATTTTGCATATAGGTTCGCGTAACGGTAAATTTGCGTATAGTATGTCAGGGAAAGATTTAACAAGCGTAGAGCAGGAAAAAGATTTAGGAGTTATAGTCACTGGTGATTTAAAAGTAGCGAAACAAAGTACAGCAGCGGTCAATAAGGCGAACAAAGTGTTAGGTTTTATAGCTCGAAATTTTGAGTACAAATCGCGCGATATTATAGTTCCACTTTATAAATCATTAGTTAGACCCCATTTGGAGTACGCGGTCCAATTTTGGAATCCGTATATGCGCAAAGATATAGACAAAATCGAAAGAGTTCAAAGACGAGCAACTAAGATGATTCCGTCGCTTAGGTCAAAGTCGTACGAGGATAGGCTTAAGGAGTTAAAATTGACAACACTCGAGACCAGGAGGTTAAGGGGTGATCTAATCCAGGTTTTCAAAATTATGAATGGGTTCGATAACGTAGATAGAGATAGCTTTTTCGAAATATCTCAATATAATAGGACTAGAAATAACGGGTGTAAGTTGACAAGTAGAAGGTTCGAGACAGCAGTTGCGAAAAACTTTTTTACGCATAGAATAGTAAATAGCTGGAATAGTTTGCCGGTAGAAGTAATTAGTAGCACGTCTATAAACATGTTTAAAAATCGATTAGACGCATATGTTGATAGAAAGGGTATAGTTTAAGGTAGTAAAATTAAGGCTTTCTGGGGATAGATCCCACAGCTCAACACAAGTGTTGTGGGATATAGGGAGGCAGCGTCTTGGGTTAGGGGATACTCTCTGTCCTTACACACCCCATTTAAAGAGATTCCTCTGCCGAGCGGTGCCCCCCATAGTACTGTGAGGTATTGAAAAACTCATGATCTTCACTTGCCCCACAAACACCTTTAAATGGGAGACCCAAAATGGGTGCACACACATTTCTACATTACTGTACAGTCTTTACAGCCACACCTACTCTTTTTCTCGTAAGTGTATATATTGTAATGTATATGATTGTAAATTTTGACTTGGTCCGCTATCGATATGGACCGTGACTTGATGGATACCGTAATGAAATTGACTGGATTCTTTGGATCCGATATATTTGCATGTCCTTTATAAATAGATATAGAGTGTAACATATTTGTGGATAGTAGTCTATTATGACTTGATCCTCAGGATCAGAGATTCTATCTTTAGTTTTAAATCGATAATTAATTAGTTTTAAATTGATAATTATTTAGTTTCGTAAAAATTGGTCGTTGCCAATTTACCGGCAGTTTTTACATAAATTTCTTATGTTCTTGTGGTTCGGAACCCACGTAAAATTGTAGGACCCTCCGCCACCACGGAGGACATACACAATACACGAACACAGTTAGGTAGACCAGCCATGAGTGGATCCTAGGGTCTTTGTTGGTCTGAAACATTATATATATATATATATATATATATATATATATTATATATATATATATATATATATAGCCGCGTGCACGAGTAGATGCGAAGCTTTTCCAAACTATAATATTGTGAGGCTGTGTCTGTGAAGCTAAACCAGTTAAGAATTTTCAAACTGAAAATATTGTGAGAAAGATATGCTGTTCTTCTTCAGAACAGTAATAAAGCGCCAGTTTGCACACCGTAAGACCAACTCCCAAATTATATATTAACTATAATTACCATAAGCGTTTCATGCGTCATTCACTTCAAAGTCGTGAGGAAAAGAAGCAGGGAAGCCATTTGGGTATAGATTAGAGCGTCACTTCCAGCAACGTTCCCGAAGGCGAGGAATATGAGTAACTAAAACCCATCGTTAAGTTTTTTAGATAGAACGAAGGATAATCTATCTTAGATACACGTTTTAATAGATCTTTAACGTCGGTACTGATGGCATTAAGAATAGTGTCACTGCCGTTTATCTGCTGTAACAGTGCATATACTGTACTGTAATAACTTTTTTTTAATTATATACTGTACTTTTTACATCAAGTTTTAATTTACAGCCTCTCGGAATTTTGAAAAGATAATTTTATATATAAAGAGAATTTTGATAAAAACCTCAATTTTCTTACGAAAAATGATGGACTTCTTGGTATGGACTTCTTGGTACGAAAACGTCTGTCTGTAGCTCCACTTAACTTCGACATTACAGTATTATTTCTAATCAATTGTATATATTTCTATCCTTAGTATATGAACTGTCATTGTATTAATAATATTTGTCATATGGACTATAGTCTGCCAATAAACCTTTTCATTTTCATTTCATTGAACAGCTATGGCGAAAAGAATCGAAACACCTTAACATTTTTTTGGAATGAGAGATATTAACAGAAATTGCTTAGAGCAGTGGTTCCCAACCGGTTTTGGCTTATGGCCCCCTTAGGAACCTTATTTTTTCCTGTGGCCCCCATAAGCATTATTTTCAGTACGTAATATGCAGATTAACTCTATTTTACAAAATAACATTTTCCTGTGGCCCCCATAAGCATTATTTTCAGTACGTAATATGCAGATTAACTCTATTTTACAAAATAACATTTTCCTGTGGCCCCCATAAGCATTATTTTCAGTACGTAATATGCAGATTAACTCTATTTTACAAAATAACCATTTTCCTGTGGCCCCCTTCAATGTGCCATGGCCCCCAGGGAGCCATATGGCCCCCGGTTGGGAAACACTGGCTTAGAGCATCACTGATGAGTCCTGATAATGCATTTAGTAACACTTGTTAAGATTTTTAAGCTTCCTCAGAAAGATTTGGTGTAATTATTATTATTCGCTACATTAGTTTTTAATATGTTAAACTTTTTCAATTCCTACACTTTCTTCGTAAGTATAAACTACAAAAAAGTGGTATGAAATTCAGTACATAAACGGCACATCATTACTCAAAAGCAGTATTCAGGCTTCATTTGACTTTATCAGCCAAACATATATATACACACACACACACAATGTTTCCATGGAAACGGGAAAGAGCAAAATACAATACTATACTGTTTATATAATAAAAGTAGGCCAACTGCGTTTATATAGCAAAATTTTATGAATGCAATATTCTTATTGAGGAACAAACGCCAAGCTGAGTCGCAAAATTCATTATTGATGTGTTAATATTTATTATCATTTGTTATTGTTTTTAGAGGGTATTTAACCTCCTACGTAACATCAAAGTTCATGTGACGGAGGGGATCTACAGCTTTACGTGGCATCCGAACCACGTGTCGCTATATCACTTGAACGTAGAGGACGGTGTCTAGGTTTGCCAACTTTCTGAAAAACAATTCCAGGAGATGATATATATATAGGCCATAAAGGGGGGTGGGGGCGAGTCGATCCAGCTGGCGGGTTCGGGGGGGGGGGCGCTGTAAGTCCGAGAAATTTTTTAAATATGACCAATTTCAAGAGCATTTTGAGGCCATATGCAGGGGGTATAAAGACATATTTTAAGGTCAATTAAGTCAATCGACGCCCCTGTGTGTATATATATATATATATATATATATATATATATATATATATATATATGAGTTATTCATATCAATAGTAAAAAAAAACAGATTATTTAAAGGCTAATAATATGCCAATGATAAGGTGATACCAAATTATGTATTTAAAGAAAACTATTCTCAAATTGTAAGATATCCGGGAGCCGGGAGAACACACATGATTCCGGAAGGGTTGGCAAGCCAAACGGTGCCCCATCCAACTAATACCTAAACCCAATGTCATTTCATTTCGTTTTATCTACGGGAAACAGTGCTGTGACACGGCCACGGCGTAGCCCGTAATGGCATTTAGCTGCACGAGTTCATAATACAGGGTGTTTCTAAAGTCGCGCAACCCAATGTGTATATAACATTTTATATATATATATATATATATATATATATATATATATATATACAGGGTGGGCCGTAAGTTTCCATACATAGGAAAATTTAAACGTTTGTTTTTATGTTTCAGATACCCTAAGAATATGCGTTTGTAAGATCTTGTTTACTGATGAAGCAAATTTTTACGTCAATGGAGAGGTTAATCGGCAAAACATACGTTATTGGAGTAATGCTAACCCTAACTGGCTGAGTCCGACGAAGATGCAAGGTGCCGGTAAAGTGATGGTGTGGGCCGGGATATGGGGTGACAGAATTATTGGACCAATTTTTGTCAGTTGAAATCTTAATGCCGAAAGGTATCTTAACATGTTGCAAGAAGAGATTTTCCCATCCCTGCTAAACGAGGAAGGTAACTTCCCAGTTTACTTCCAGCAAGATGGAGCTCCACCTCATTATGGTCTTCACGTGCGTCGGTATTTGGATCAGCAGTTTCCGGATGCTTGGAATGGTCGGCGTGGTCCTGTGGAGTGGCCTCCCAGATCCCCAGATCTCACCCCCCTTGATTTCTATCTTTGGGGGCACTTGAAGGCCATGGTGTATCAGGAAAAGATACCCTGTATAATGTCACTTCAGGAGCCCCTACCGCACTCTTATATGCGGGTCGATTAGTTCTTATTTGGCGCCATTCCCATTCTAAAAGTGGGAATGCTTGAAGTGGGAATTCCAGATTTGAAAAGAAGAGTTTCCTGATTTGGAGAACGGTATATGAAAAAGGAATTTGACGCATTTGCATGCCCGACGGGTATTTTCTATGTAAAACTTAACTTAAAGTTGAAGTCCTACATTGGGAATGGGAATGGCTAAATTTGGGATTTGCTTCCTTGGAGATTCCCACTTTCGAATTTCTCATTCTTGGACAAGACCAAAAATGGGAATAAGCGAGGATGGAAAGAGACCCTCAGATCTATCTTCGCCATGTGTGATTATAGCATAATTTCTACATCAAATCCTTTAATCCTATCCTGAATTCTTTGACGCCTATACAGCTTCCATTTTGCTGATTTTATTCAGGTTAACGACAGATGCTTTTTATTCATTCCTGTAGATGTCTAAAGATTAATATTTCTATTACAATAATTTGAAGGTACAAATTTTAAGAGAATAATTGAATTGCTAATATACAAAAAAATTATAAAGACTAATAAACTGAAATAAAGTTATTTTCATGCATTTAGCGAATTTTCTATCTTCTTTATTATACCTCGTTAACTGCGTTGCTGTTCCGTACGTTGGTCTCTCTTCATACGAAGGTCAAGCTGGTGGCCCGGCATCTAGGTATGGTTTGGTGGAGGAGCGAGTTGCTTTCTTGCGCTCTCCACCGTACATAGCCAGGTACACCCGGCTCATCTGGTACCGACCTGAGCCAGGCATCTAGTCTTTTCTTCAAGCCTTCAACTTTAACCCCTGTAACGTTTCTAAGGTCCTTTGGAAGCTGGTTAAAAAGTCTTGGCCCACTGACAACCAAGCTATTTTCCTTCAGTATTGAGGAGGTCCCTTGTCGGGCCTTTAATTTGGGAACACAACACATCCTGCCTTTCCTATTTTCCAGTGTTGTTTGAATGGTAATTGGGTTTAGTTTGAGGTTTGGTACCAGTTTTTCGATCATTTCCCCATATGTAGATGATGGTGTACCTCTCTCTTCTTGTTTCCAGGGAGTACAAATTTAGTTTATAAAGTCTTTCCCACTAGTAGAGCTCTTTGCAGCCATCAATCTTTGCTGTGAAATGCCTCTGAGTTTCTTCTAGTCTATTAGTTTCTTTCTTTTTATATGGGAACGTCAAACCTGAGCAGTATTCAAGTTTTGGTATAATCAGTGTTTTTAGCAGGGGAATCATTACTGTCCTGTCCCTTCTTTTGAACGTTCTTAGTACCTTAGTTCACATCATCGGTCATTATTACCCCCAGATCGATCGCTTTCGTACTTCTCTGAATTTCCTGTCTATCTGGAGCATAATATGCAGTCTGTTTAAGTTCCTCTTTTCTACCATATCTCAAGAGCTGAAATTTATCGGTGTTAAATGTCATGTTGTCGTCTTCTGACCATTTGTATATGTTGTTCGTGTCCCTCTGCAAGGCCTCCACTTCATTTACATCGCTGATTTTTCTGCTGATCTTTGTATCGTCTGCAAAGGATGTTACTATACTGTTGCTGTTTACTCCGCTGTCTATGTCTGTTAGCATGATAATGAACAGGAGTGGGGCCAGTACTGTACCTTGTGGTACTGAGCTGCGTACTTCCGATTCTGATGATGATATACCTTGAATTCTCTAGACGTTCTCTGAGGATATATATACTGTATATGAGGATATATATATATATATATATTCTTTGAAAATAACTATTTAATTTAAATGTGAATAACATGCGTGGGTAGATTTGCTGAATCAAAATTAACCGACGTTTAGTTTTCCAAGACTAGAGGAGAAAACTGATATTTTAAAAGCAAAGCTGACTGATTGACCGTTGGTTAATAATCTCTTAAAGACGTCATCACAATGAGATCACTAATGCCAAACGTACGATAATTAATTAAGACTAAAATTCAAATAGCGAAATAATGAGATGGGAGAACGAGTAATTGAACTAAAATTGACGAGGTCAAAAGTAATAAGAGAAGAAAACACGTAACACTAAAACAGACCCTACAAAAGGGAAAAGGATTAATAGACATGAAGCCTCCTCACTAAACTTAAAATCACAACTGTGTCTGGATATAACAAGTGTTTTTACCGTGAGCTGAAGTATTATGTCAGTACCGACAATACTTCAAGCGCGAATTTCTTATTATAATGACCATGCTATCTGTCTTCTTCTTGGATGGCTGCCAGGATTTTAATCAGTAAAAGTACTGTGTTTAGATGAAAGAAATGCTTTAGAATCACTTTGGATGAAATACACACGATCATTCTAATCTTTATTCTCTTACTCTTATCTGTGATAGCGAAAGAACAGAATATAAACATTGATATGATGATAACCTCGTCTATATACAAAATTAACTTCTTCAGCTTGTTTTTTGAATCGCTTCATGTACGGTTTAGGGTATTTTTACTTTTTTTTTTTAAATTTTTGCTGGAGAGGAAGTGATAAAACAAAGCGAAAAGTACTTGTACAAACTTTGTTTTTCCTATTTCCTTTCGTGGAAGTAATTAAAACTTAGTAATGAAGAGAATATACGGCGAACTTATATTAAATTACACACAAAAGCCGACAAGCGTGTGTAGTTTTTATCCTCATTAGCTAAAATCGTACAATTTTATTTTTAAAATTTAAAATTAATATTAAAAAATTTAAAAAAGAGAGAATAAAAAATTACGGTAAATTTAAAATTCACAAATTTACTGTATACAGTTAAAGATAAAAAAAAAAAACTTCCAACTGTAAAACAAAGTCTGAACTAACGAACACATTTTACAGTATCACGAACAAAAACAATTTAAATTTCATGCAACCAATACAGTGCTTATGGGCAGCGCCCGTATAGCTCAGTGGGTAGCATCGTTTCCCTATAAGCGAAGTGAATTAAGTCATTGAGGTTGGGTATTCTACTCTTGATGGTATTGATAATAATAAACCAGAAGTTAGCGCAATGAGCCGCTTTAGTTGGCCTGAGCGTTATGCCAGTTTTTGGCCTTCCCGATTGATTATTATTAAAAAGCTTATACGGACAGAAGGTACAATAATATACTAAATACTCTGGGAAGAGCTTGGTTAGTAAAAATTTAGTTGGTTTGAGAATCTAATGATGAGATGGTTGGTATTATATCGCGTGAAGTCTCATCCAAGAGGCGTATTTATTAAGTATGTTATGTGGGTTTCGAGAGGTGGGTATGCGTACTACAGGGTGTCTACAATGTCTTGTCACCACAGTATAATACTAACTGTTTTTTTTCTTTCAGACCCATTTCAAATGTGTGATACCAGCAACTATACGATCGAATAACGGATATTGGTTAGTGCCTGTCTGTTCCGTTACACTATTTATTCACCCTTTTCTCAATCTTTATTTCACAATCATGGTACAGTATAATATACCAAGGATTAATCCTTATTATAACTTATAAGGGTCAAACTACACGACTCAATTTGTCCTGTCAGCACGCGAGTTTAAGTAAACCAGCTAAGGAAAACTTTATATGTAGTTCGAAAAAAAAAAAAAATTCTCCAAGAAATATGAAATTTTTAAAAAGCGTAAGAAAATACTAATTGGTAAAATTCTGGTAGTTTTTTTTAATATTTAGTTATTTTTAATGATAGTAATAAAACTTAAAAAAAAAATAAACCCAATCGTTACTAAGAACATCTTCATGCCTTAAAATCCCCCGTTTTGAAAAAGGGGTAAGAATTCATGTATCTAAAATTACTATGTAGATATTATGAAGCAGTGTAAAGGAATGGATCACACAATTTCTCCTAAGAACGTTAAACTAAAGTTAATATATATATATATATATATATATATATATATATATATATATATATTGTTTTGAAGGAAAGTATTCGGTTTCTTTATCGTGCAAAGACACATACAGGAAAATGATTAACAGTAATGAAATTTCGTAAATTATTTATTCCCCCATGGAAGGAAAACCAGTTTCATTATATATATATATATAATATATATATATATATATATATATATATATATATATATATATATATGGTAGCCGGACGGGATGCCGAATGCACTTTCGCCGAAAGTCAGGAAGCCGAAGCCAAGACGCCGAAAGGACACGAAGCCGAATAGACATGAAGCCGAATGGACATGAAGTCGAATGGACATGATATATATATATATATGGATATATTTTGCGACGATACTTTTAATTCTGCCCCCGTTGGAAAACAACTGTATACTATACATGCAATTATTTCCGATAGTAAAACTTTACCATTAGTGTACTGCAGTGGTTCCCAAAGTGTGTTCCGCGGAACCCCAGGGTTCCGCGAAAAAATTCAGGGGTTCCTCGAGCTAAAGTTTAAACTAAAAAATATTTTATTTAAAAAAAATATAAATTACTCATTTTCAAAAAAATAAGTCTAGCGAAGAAAATATGAAATTTTGCACGAAGGAAAATAAAGCATAAGTATGGTTTGAGCGAAATATTTAGAAACGGCAATAGGCTTGAACGAAACATTTCGAACGTAACAGCAGCGCCCTCTGTAAGAGTTGCCAATTTTTTTTGGCCATACTTATCATGTTTTGCGTATTTGATTTACTTTTTAAAAGAAAATTTCCATAAATAGCAACTAAATTATCATTAATGGAAAACCTTATTAATATTAGTACATAATCTGCATGTAAAATGATGTAAACTGCGTTTGGAGACGTAGCCAACATTTTGAACTTGTCATAATCTATTTCTATAGTAGTCGAGGTACTCGACTCGAGCGTGCGTTATCAGTTTGTTTTGTAAGCTTTGGAAGTGAAGTGATCTGAGGTGGTTATACAAAAGGACTTTATTAACTGCAGCAGAATGCGCAGTAAAAATATCAGTATTTTCCTAATGTTTACATGGGATATTGTGCATCTGTTTACAAGACGCTAACAGGTCTAAGTGAAGCCTAACGAATAATTAAAGTGCAGAAGATTGTGCAGCAACGTTGCTTGCCTCTACCTACTAGGCCTACTTGATAAACACTTCGTTAGTGCAATCTTTGAAATCGTTGTCCTCTGTGAATTAATTTGGTTAGAACTTTTTATTATTCATTTTTCGTAATTGTAATATTTCAAAATTCGTGAAAATTAACCCTTCAATGGATCGATGGTTAAAATATGGGTTTCGTAAAAAAATTGAAATTACTAGTAATGCAGAAACTAGTGAAACAAAAGCATCTATAGAAGATACAGAAATTGCAGAAGCTGCACAACCACCAACTTCTAGTGTGATTAATCCACAAAAAAAGAAATCTGCTTCTCCGATTCTGTGCAGACATCTATGAAAAAACGTAAATATGATCCTAATTATTTGTTATATGGTGTTACTAGTATTGGTGACGAAGAAGCCCCAGATGCCCTTTGCTTACTTTGTAACAAAATATTAGCAAACAGTTCTTTAGCACCAGCAAAGTTACAGAGACATATGGAAACAAACCATCAGACTTTTAAAAATAAAGATATTTCTTTTTTTGAAAGAAAACTTGAAAGTCTGAATAGCTCTAGAAGTGTCTTATTAAAAAAAATGTAAAACAGACAATGAAAATGCAACAGAAGCGTCATATAAAGCATGTTACCGCATTGCTCTTGCTGGTGAGGCACATACTATTGGTGAATCACTTATAAAACCTTTATTAAAAGATATAATATCTTGCGTGTTTAATGAAGATTCTGTTCAGAAAGTTGAGGCTGTATCTCTTTCCAACAATACGGTGTCAAGACGTATTAATGATATTGCTAATGACATTCAAAATTAACTTATTTCACGATTGCGTGTATGTGATGCTTATGTATTACAAATAGATGAGTCCACAGACGTTGCTGGACTAGCAATTTTACTTGTGTTTGCTAGATATGACTTTAATAAGAAAATTGAAGAAGATTTGCTTTTTTGCAAAAGTTTAGAATTGCATACCACAGGAAATGACATATTTAATTGCATTGATAATTTTATGAAAACGCATGATATAGGCTTTGAAAAATGTATTTCAGTATGCAGCGATGGAGCAAAGGCAATGACAGGAAAATTAGCTGGCGCTGTAACACGAATCAAGAATGTTGCAAAAAACTGCAACAGTAATCACTGCATTCTTCACAGATATGCATTAGTGACAAAAAGGATTTCAGCTTCATTAAAGATAGTTTTGGACGAAGCAGTGCAGATTATCAATTTTATTAAATCTCGGCCATTGCAATCACGAATTTTTAAGGCCTTGTGTGAAGATCTGGGTAGTCTTCATAACACTCTACTTTTACATACAGAAATTAGGTGGCTCTCACGAGGAAATGTTCGTGTGAGAATGTTTGAATTGAGGAGAGAATTGTTGTCTTATTTTATTGATCATAAATTTAGATTATCTGACAGATTAACAAATATGGCATGGCTAGCAAGGATTGCATATTTAGCAGATATTTTTTCAAAATTGAATGAAACATGTCTATCTCTGCAAAGGAAAGAAGTAAACATTTTTCAAGCGCAAGATAAAATGGTATCTTTATCACGTAAATTGCAGTACTGGATCTCAGATGTGGAACAAAATACTCTTGACTGTTTTCCGCTTCTTAGTGACTTTCTCCAAGAATCCGAAGTGGAATTAGATGTTGAAATCCTCAATGATATTAAAAATCATCTCAACAGCTTATCAGAATCTCTAATTGAGTATTTTCCAAATTTGAAGAACAAAGACCATTACTGGGTACAGAATCCATTCAAAGTTAAAGAAAAGCCAACAGGATTTCTGGCAGTGGATTATGAAAATTTAATAGAAATTACTTCAGATACTCAGTTAAAGGCCAAGTTTGAAGAAGTTCCGGTAGCTATTTTCTGGGGAAATTTAAGTGACGAATATCCGGAATTATCAAAACGAGCCATACGAGTGCTATTGCCATTTGCAACAACATATTTGTGTGAATCAGGATTTTCAAGATATGCGAGCACGAAAACAAAATATCGCAGCAGACTGGATGCTGCACCAGATATGAGAATTCAATTATCCAACATTAAACCAAATTTCCAGAGGATACTGGAGTCTAAGAAGCAGAAGCATTCTTCCCATTAGGTATTCATTTCATTTTTGTTAAACTAATTATGTACAAATTTACAAAAATTAAGGTGTTTTTTATTCGAATTTTTTTATTTATTTTTTAATATAAATAAGTTCTCTTTTTATCCCACAATTTGTGGTTTTTAATATTCTTGAATATAGGTAGGGGTTCCACGCTTTTTTAAATAATGTCAAAGGGTTCCGCGGCAAAAAAAGTTTGGGAACCACTGGTGTACTGCATTGCGAACAACAAGGACGAAATAACGTATGACGAAATATTTCAGTTTTTGAAAGATAGACGAGGTCTGAATCCAACTTCGATAACAGTCGACTTTGAGAGAGCAACGATAAATAGCATCAAACCTAAACCTAACCTAACCTAACAAAAAGTATGACGCCATTAACGAAAGAATAAAATCCATTTTCAGTTCGTATAATAAAGAAGAAGGATTGGCTTTCCTAAGAGCATTAGCTTACAATTTTTGAATCATCCTCTGATATTTTTTTTATTTCTTAAATATTCCAATTATATATTTTAATATTAATTTATTAAAATAATTGTTTTACAATTAAAAAATCATCCTTTGATAGTGTTTTATTTCTTGAATATTCCAATTATATATTTTGATATTAATTTACGTGCATTCGGCTTCATGTCCATTCGGCTTCATGTCCATTCGGCTTCATGTCCTTTCGGCGTCTTGGCTTCGGCTTCCTGACTTTCGGCGAAAGTGCATTCGGCATCCCGTCCGCACACGATATATATATATATATATATATAATATATTATATATATATATATGAATATCCGCGAAAGGAGAACTATAAAATAGGCTGTAATTTCACTGTATGAAACTATAAATAAATCAACAGATAATTATTACGATATAATTTCCGTAAATGTACACATATATTCGTATGAAAAGTGTGTGAGAATATTGAACATTATCCGTAAAAATAAACGATATTAATTTGTTTTACAGATTTAGTTAACAGCAAATATATTTGCCTCTTTTACCTAATAAATATGTAAAAGCATTCCGCGAATATGATAAATGCAAATTACCAATATATATATATATATATATATATATATATATATATATATATATATATATTAATATATATATATATATATATTCACTATACCACCAGACTATATAATTATTTCGTAAGATTTTAGTGAATAATGGCCGTGAACTACAAAATGAAATTCACACTGAAAATGTGTAACACATTATAAAAAATTCACAACTTTATCAAATCATTCCTCCATGAAAAACTCCTCAATATATATATATATATATATATATATATATATATATATATATATATATATAGAGGGAAATGATTGATTTCGCACAAAACAAGTCTTCTGCGTGAAGCGCTGGTGCCACGTCTCTCTCTCTCTCTCTCTCTCTCTCTCACTCTCTCTCTCACTCTCTCTCTCTCTCTCTCTCTCTACGGCTATTTTAGGTGTCCAGTTTTTGTCGACAAGTTTTTGAAAATATTATAATGTAAACATTCTTAAAGACTTTTAATAAAGATTAATTGGAGAGCCAAACATCAATTTAAGGTTGTAGGAATAATAAATAATTATTCATATATATATATATATATATATATATATATATATATATATTATATATATATATTATATATATATATATACTGTATATATAAAGTGTGTGTAGTGGTGAGCGCTCTTGTTGTAGCTAAAGGGAGAATATATGTACACTCAACATTTTAATTTAATTTAAACAGAATATTTTTTTGATTAGAGAGTAACAAAGGACTGTGTTCGAAATTATGAAGTTCAATTTTGTTAAATCTGAATTAAAATAAAGTAATTTAATATAAATTGGTTTTAAATTAGACAAATATTATAAGATTTTATTTATTTGAAATTCATCATTTTTTCAGATTTCGCGTAGAGAAAAATGGAGCCAAATTAAATAAAAATTTTATATATGTTTAATTTCAAACAAATCTTTTTTTCAATCAAATTATTTAGTAAATTTTAACAAAATAAGAAGTGACAATTTTTAATACAGTATTTTCTTAGTTTAAAATCTAAACAAAATTTTTTGTTTAAATTAAATAAAGAGTTTTTTTCTGGGTGTGGCGTTATAATAACAAGTTTATGATAATAATTACAGATATACGTTAATCTACGTTGTTACATCACACATTCCTTATATATTTAATGAATATACGAATTCTTTACTCTTATAAACAATGCATATATACATATTCATTGTATCATAAAAGAATTAAATACATATTTATTAAATACAGTTTTTAAAAAAATACCTGTAAGTAGCGGATCATACAGGATGATTTATAAGTCCTGCCTCATAGTTATTATTAAAGCAGGAGTTCTGGATCACTTTGTATGTATATATATATATATATATATATATATATAGAGAGGAGAGAGAGAGAAGGAGAGAGAGAGAGAGAGAGCTGATGACTGCATGCGGCTTAGAGTAAAGTTTACAAATTCATATTAAATCAAATTATACAGAATTTTTTTTAAAAGAATTTGAGTTAATTCGCATAGAATTTTGTACGTCCTTTATGGAAATTCTTAGACTAAACTAAATTCTATAAATTATAATAATTTGTTCCCAGTTTTTAAGGAAAATGAACAAGCCATACAAATTTAGAACAGAAGAACAAAACAGAACACTGTGTTGTTAGTATGCGAATTATATATATATTATACACTCTACAGTATATACAGATACATAATCTCGTGGGGTGAGGTAAATATTTCAATGACTAAACAGTTTATATATGATATTGAACATTAAAATATGATACGAAATGTATAATTATAATAATAATAATGATAATAATAATGATAATAATGATAATAATAATGATGATAATAATAATAATAATAATAATAATAATAATAATAATAAATGAGAAACTTTTGCTACGCCGATTAAATTACTATAATTTATTTATGGACATCTCCAAATCAGTTTCGTTTTAAAAAGTTTCATTCAACCGATTTTGTATTTAGGTATTGAAGGAAATTGTATTTAAATACACTGACAGTAATTCAACTATTTATGGAAGTTTCTTCGATATGAGCAAAGTGTATGATAGAGTGAGTCACAACTCACAATATTCTATTTTAAAAGTTAGAAGAGTGTTCCATTTCATGCATTAAAATTAAATGTACTAAAAGTTTAGCACACCCACCAAACTTTTACGGTTAGATGAGGTAATGTATACTACTGTCCAAGGGTTTTGGTTCTTCATGCTGCATTAGACAAGGCTCTTTGCTCTCTCCTCTACTGTTTAATGTGTATAGTGCTGGTTTAATTACTTCTCTTAATGAGACAAGAGTAGGAGGTTGAATAGATGACTTAAGGATAAATAAGTTAGTCTAAATAATTTAGTATAATCCCTTCAGTTAAAATTTTGGATTGTCTTATGAAAATTTGCGAATTATACTCACAGAACCATGATATTAACTTCAGTGTTAGTAAAATTAAAGTTATACAGTTCCATCCCAAAGACACAAATTACTCGACTAATTTTCAAAATGAAAGTAAATGGGTCCAATTATCATTAGCTCCTTGAGTGACGACTCAAAGATAAGAAAACAATATCGAAGTTACTGCGCTAAAGCAAATATAATTATAAGGAACTTCAGAGTCTGTACAATTGAAGTTATACACAAATCTAACCATACAATAGAAACTGCAGGAAATGCACTCTCTCTTTCAAAGGAGCAGATGTATGGAAAGCAATTCCCACGCATATCAGGCAGGCTTCATCACTAAATGTATTTCGCAAATCACTAAAAAAGTACTTCATTAGCCTCTACTGATGTATAAGTTCACTACTACCATTTTTACCATCGTAATGAAGTTCCCATTTCATAATCCACTATTTAAAATATGCTAATTTCATTAATCATCTTTAATTTCTAATTTATTTTTTTTCTATATTTTTTTATTAAGCAATATTTATTTTCTACTAAATATACGCTAAATATTTTAATTTAAAATTATGTAATATTTTGTAAACTTTATATTTATTTATTATTATTATTGCTATTATTATTTTTTTGTTTTTTGTTTTCACTATTACTGTTATTTGACACTTTCACTATTTTTACGTAATAAATAAGCTAAATGCTATTAATTTTGCCTAAAAAGCTTCCACGCTTCCAACGGCATATTCAGATGCAATTTAAACTGTTGCGTCTTTTTTGAATGGCCCTGTATATAAAAATTGTAAAACTCTGTCACTTTTATTCTTTTCTGAATAAAGATTTTGATTTTGAATTTTGAATTTTGAAAAACACTTTATTATAGTTATTGTATTAATATCTATGGGTAGCAACTACGGAATAATTATTGAAAAAAAAGGTTCTAGCAGAACCCTAAATTGGTTTTATAACATCTTTTAGACTGTTACACAAATTACATTCAAGATGCTCAGCTTTACAAATGTTCGCTAACCACAGCGTCTCGAGCGTCCTGGAGGTAACAATACTCGCTCACAAAGAATTCAAAACCCAGCCAGTTGAACTACCCGAGCTATTATGAATCTTGCTTTATATTTTTTAAGAGTCCAGTGCTTTTCAACCTTTTCCGACATTATTCACCCTAAATATTTTTTTTCAAAAACTCACTCATCCTACTTCGAATACAGTGGAAAAAGTATTCCTTTTAATTTCATTGCTCATTATTATGGTTTATTTTTAGTTATCACACTACAGACTACTACAGACTACTACAGACTACAAAATGACTATTATTTACTGTCGAAGAAGGAAATATTCAATGCTTTTAATATCTAATATTCAACAATTGCTTCAACAAAATAAAGTGTACATACTTCTTTCACAATTTTCATTCACCTTGATTCTGATCTCATTCACCCCTGGGTGAACCATTCACCCTGTTGAGAAGCACTATTTTAGACTATGGACTTCATAGTTTGAAAATGTTTGTCTGTAGCTCCACTTAACATCGTCATTGGTATTATCATTAATTCGATTTTTATTTTCAGATCTAATTTTTTTGTTTAGATTTTTTATTACTTTAATTATTACTCGTTCCATTGTCTGTACTTTTATTTTATTTTTTACTCCTATTTTTGCTTTTTATCTCTTTATTATTATTATTATTATTATATTATTATTATTATTATCATTATTATTATTATTAATTAATTAATTATGGAAATTATTTCTTTTCTCTTTTGCGAATAAAGTTTTTCCATTTCGTTTCAATTCTATTTCCAATTTTAGTAATAATGTTTGAGGTTGTTTAACCTCCCTCGTAACGGCAAAGGTCATGTGACGGAAGAGAACTACAATTTTACGTGGGATCCAAACCGTCTAAGGGTCGCTACATCATCTAAACGCGGAGGACGATCACCCATCCAACTACTGAATAGACTCAACGTCCTTAATCTCGCTGATTTAACGGGAAACGGTGTTGCGACGTGGCTATACGACGTAACCCGTACGAATTGTTTATATATATATATATATACACACACACACACACACACACACACACACACACACATATATATAATATATATATATATATATATACAAGTTGTGTGTGATTCTGCCTGAGTCTGTCTATTCATGAACTTTTGGGTCTCTGAGAAGAACTGAATTGGTTGGTTGGTTGGTTGGGAGTCAATAGTTTTCAGTCAATAAAACTATAGAAAAGAACGCAGCCACGAAAATCTTAAGCTTCGCAAATCTTAATACAATGGGTTCGGATGTGAAGCTTAAGATGTTCATCGCCACGTTCTTTTCTATAGTTTCAACTAACCGAATAATTGAACCCTCAGTACCTGTGGGGAGGGAGGGAGAACAATTATTCGGTCAATAAAACTATAGAAAAGAATCTTAAGCTTCACATCGAAACCCATTGTATCAAGCGATGAAAATCTTAATGGGCTCGAGTAAAAACTATCAACCAATCCGGATACATGGTGTCTATAGAGAGGAATGCCTTTTAATAGTATAGATAATAATTATAGTATGATAATATTACTATTTTAAGTGAGAGAATCTAGTGTGTGCAACATCTGGCAAAATAAAGCGTACTATTTAATCTTTTCCTTTGAAAAATTTGCTGTTTTCAGCGCATCATTTTTGTAGTAAGTGCGCTGAAGAAAATAACTAAGTTCATTTCAGTCCGGAAGGAGGGAGAAAACCTTTATTAAAATTATTATTAATAAAATAAATGTTAAAAATTTAATACAATCAGCTCACCCTGAGCGAGTGCTGGGCATAACAGCTAGATATATTGTTTATAATGTAGGCTAACGACAAATGTTGGTAAGAAATATGAGGCTTTCCGACTGGACTTTCTTTTTGAATCAACTGTATACGTAATTCATCGTTCAAATGAAGATTATAAGGACCTGTTAAAGAAATGGAACTCTACATGAACGTAATGGTGAAGAAAGATCGTGTTAATAATAGAGGGTGATCCGAATAAAGTGTCACCCAAAATATTGATGCTCCGAGTTACTTTTGGGGACATTTCTATTGAATCAAAAAACATTTTTTAATCCAAAATTATTCTGCGATAAAACCGAATCAAGGTAAAGAGTTAAGGTGAAAGACACTCGATGGAGGATGTTTGACGCATCTTTAGTATCTGCAGGATTATTTCACATTCATTCTTATTCCCATTTCCATTCAAGGTCCCCGAGTGAAAATGTTCAAAATGACAAATTCAGATTTGAGAAACAATGTCACTCCCATTCACAATTTGTGGTAAAGGCGTCAAGTGAGATTGGTTAATATTTCCTATCTAACTTTTAAACTTAACCTAGCCCAATTTAACCTAACTGATTTTAATATAACCTCAGGTGAACCTAAGTAAGAAATCCGTGGATGGGAATAAATCGACTCGAGAATTGCTTCCTTTGAGATTCTCACTCTTGGCTTTCCCAATCTTGGTCAAAGACTGAAATGGGAATCCCGCTGAATGGGATGATACCATCTATAGATCATCGTTCGTATACAACATCACACCGATTACTTCCCACTCAATGTCATTCCCATTCGTGGTCCGCAAATGAGAATGCACAAAAGTGAAAAAATCCACATTTGATAAAAAGAGTATCTTGATTACTCGCGGAAAAGGCGCAAAATGCGAATGGATAATATTTCCTAACCTAATTTAACCTAATCTAACCTAACCTAACATTAGCCTGGCTTATCTTAACCTAACATAACCTAAGTTAACTTAACCCGAACCAACGTGAGAAAGTCGTGGGCGTGGAGAGGAATAGGAATGGCATCAAATGGGATGACACTTATCATCACGCCGATAAAACTAATTGACCAAAATAACTCATTAAATTATTTGGTAGTATTCTTGACATGGTTCATCCAACCATTTAAATTTACCAGAAGAATAATCATCCATGGTTGAATTAACCATTTGGAGTACATGTACAGTATTTAGGTTGATGTTAGGATGTTGGTTTTTCTAATATAAGTCAGCATTATACTGAAGCTGAGATACACCATGTAAATTCTATAATATTAATTTGTAAAATTTTAATAGGCTATACAATATATATATACAGGGTGTAACAAAAGTCCGTTCTCATATGGAAATAAGATATAACAGAATTGAACGAGAAAATAGTTTTAACTATACATTACAAACAATACAATCAACTTATCAATTAATCCAGAACATGGTCAAATTGCATTCCACGTAGCCGTTCACACATTACTACTCGTCTTTGTAAGCTGTCGGTTACGTTTTGAAGCGTTTCCGCACTAATTTTATTATATCTTATTTGCCTATGAGAACGGACTTTTGTTACACCCTATATATTAAATCATCTGAATGTTGTGAATGCACAGAAAAAAATATTTAATTGGTTGTATAGCAACCAAATTATTAGCTACTACGAAGAAAAATAGTCATGGTTAATTCAACTATTTTACAATTAAATGAATTAACTATTTTTAGTAGTTGGCTACTATTTAACAATGTATTATGGGTATCGTAACCAA